>MJUU01066874.1:112062-142656 GCA_002080025.1 Modiolus philippinarum
AATCAGAAAGCAGGAATCACATATATAGATAAATATTGTAGATAAAATATGGGGTCAGGTACAATGGAATCAATCATGTGATATCAAATCCTCATTTTAAACAGAGATTATATAATCTGTAATCAGGGATACTGTTTTATTGAAACTCAAACTAGTTCTTGCTGTTCATTAGATCTCTCTTCAACAATATTTCATGCGTTTTAAAATTAATTTAGAAGTGAAAAATAAATAATTCACGTTAATTTGACAAATCGATATTGCAATCAAATAATATTGACAAGTCTATACATCGGCAAACGAATACCGAAGCAAGAGCGAGGAAAGGGGAAATTCTAAAATCATAAATCCAAAATCACGGCAATTCACAGCAACACGAATTGAGACAGTATGACAAAGACATAACAAACAAACAAAAATGAACAAAAAACGCCACAAAACTAAAGCACTAGCAGTGTGAACCCCTATAAAAACTGATGTATCATCAGGTGCTCCGGAAGGGTAAGCATGATCTGCTCCACGCGTGGCACCCGTCGCACTGCCGGTGAAAAGTCCGATTTTGTCACAGTCGGTGTTAATCAGTCCGGTAACTAACTCTGGATCTACCCAAAGATATCTGTTCTCATTTGTGAAACAGACACATTGTAATGGTCTGTCAGTCAAATCGTGATGACGACCGTAGAACTTTTGAAGTAAAACTTTACGAGTAAATAGCAATTGCCTCAAGAGATAAATTCAGCTGTTTCAAGGATGAGAAAAGTGTCTCCCATTATTTTGACATATCTTTATGGTCATGCTGCAAAATGTAAAAACCGAATGCTAAAAAAGGATTGATCATGTTTCATATTAACGGTCCTTAAGTGAAAATACAGCAAGTCAGAACCATTGATTTTGATTTGTCTTTTTGTCCCATGGGCTTCGGCTCTTGACAACTATAATTTTATTAGTACCCCCACTTGAATAATATTCAAAGGCTAATTGTCAATTTGATACACTAACATAAATACCTTTACTCTAAGGTCAAATTTCTGTAGGAATTTTTGTTGCTTCGATTTTAAAACATAATAACCAAACCTTTCAAGGCATAAATAAACCATCCAAATATACTATGGTTATTTTTCTCGTTAGTGGCAATTGCTTCAGATTGCGCGTACTTTATCACCTTCGTGGGCTTTTAGCAGGATATAAGGTCCAAAAATGCAGAGAATTGAGAACTTAACTACGTTTGAATCTGAACAAGTTTTTGACACTATATCGTTTTTCCTTTCGTTGCTACTATTGTTGGTATTAAAATTGCAGATTAATCTTTTTTTAGCCATCACATTGTCTGATATGCAATTGTCAGTTTTCTCGCGCTATAAAAAGGTACATATTAAAAGACTGTTTAGTATTTATGTTATATAGTACTACTCGTGCAGCCTGGCCCGATGCCTCTGTTGGAAGACTGTACGCTCCTAGGTGCTGTCCTTAATTAATTTGAGTTTTATGGCTGATTTTAGAAATTATTTGTTCTCTCTTAGTTTTTTATATCCGACTGGATTTTGAACTTCCAAATGCTTTGATCCGTTTTGCAGTGAAGAGACGTGTATTTTCGGAATGGTCATGTCAAGAAATTTATTTATCTAGTTATTTTTTCAATAAAATCGTATTTTCGGAAAATGGTTTAAGCCTGTTGATTTCATTTATGTTTAATTTTGTTGTCGGATGGCCGTCTTCGGACACGAAAATTACAATAATTTCGATATTTGTTTTATTTAGTCCAGTTCAATAATGATCACGTTTGTTTAAAAAAAATGTAAACAAACGTTTGTCGGTTGTTGATATCGGAATATTTACCTTAACCAAAACGTTACTCAGGTTACACCCCAGGTCCTTTGTTTTACTCAGGTGTATATTATTTGGAAACTTGCTGTCAAACAATAGACTCTGATCACTGGGGCATGACAGGTGTTTTCAGATACCCCGTCACACCCTGTGATCACGGACTATTGTTTGACAGAACGTTTTGAGGGAAATTCGGCAGTCGGAATTTTATATATTTACCAACCTAAGGTGGCACATGCACACATGCTAGCCCCCCACCCCCCCCCTACCCCCAACTGACAATTTTTTTTTGTGACAACTGTTCATGTAAATGACATAATCACTCATGTTTTTTCTGATTGTGTATATTCTCAATAATGATTTGTTAAATATTCTAGATGAGATGGACAGGGGGTACCTTTCTCTCTTTTTCAGCCAATTTCTAATATCTCCCCTCTCTCCTAGCTCTGGACCCTCTCTCCTTTCTTCCGGTCCCTGTCTCCTTTCCCAAGCTCATTTTCGTACAGTCTCCCTGTACCCTGTCCAGCATCTCATTTTTAGGTAATAAAATTTACGATTGAGAAAATAAAAGAGCAGTTTAAATGGCTAGAATTGGACCATTTACGAGATGCTACATATTTAAGTAATAAACGTGTTCTTTTATTATTTATTGAAATTTTACGGAAACGTATTGAAGAAAAAAATATCTCATAATTATGAGATTATGAGATAACTATCTCATAACATGAGATAACATCTCATGGTTACGAAATATTATTTCATAATTATGAGAAAGTGTCTCATAATTATGAGATATTATTTTATGGTTATGAGATATTTTCTCATTATTATGAGATAATTATCCCATAGCTTTGAGCCAATTATCTCATAAATATGACTTATTAACTCATATTATGAAATAGTGTCTCATAATTACGAGATAACATTTCATAATTATGAGATAAGATCTTATAATTTTCAGATAATGATCTCATATTTATTTGACAACATCTCATAATTATGACTTAATTATCAAATAATCATGACTTATTATTCTGAGATAATATCTCATAATTCTGAAATAATATCTAATAATCTTGAGATGTTACTCTCATAATTATGAAATAATTATCTTATAATTATGAGATATTATCACCTAATTATGAGATTTTATTTTCTTCATATGGCATCAATACGCTTCCGTAAAATTTAACAGATATACACATTGCATCTATATTATTCTAAATGATACGCGAAGTACACGGCACTTTGAACAACTGTACTTTAGACAAAGGCAGATACCAACAAGACTGTCACATTGCCAATATCCCCCGTCCAATCCCAATCTTATTGGCCCGCTTATTGGATGTGAAGTGTTAGGGGCTATGCTAAAATCTGCGACTAACTGGGAAGCTTACACCATGTGAATGAAAACCTCCTTTTAAGATAGAAAAAAATGTCACCCTTTTGGCCTGTTATAGGTAGAAAACGGACAAATATCGTTGAAATCACAAGAAATCCCAGTCAAAAATTTAACAATATTTTGCCCTTATGGCTCTGTAATAGTATCATTATAAATGAAATCAATGAGAAACATACTTATTTATTATTTTTGATCCGCAGTTGCCTAAAAATTGAATTGTGATCAGACTATTTATAAAAAAAGGTTATCCTTTTTTTGTTTGACACATCTTAAGAAACGCGACATTGATCTTGTGAAACACAATCGAAGAAAATTCTATAAATATCTGATACATATATAAATTTTTATAATTACGACTGTGCTATATCAAATAATGACCTCTAAAATTTTGCCGCCATATAAAATATTTTTAAGAATTCCAGGCATTGTGTAAGTAAGAGAAAAAAAAAACATATCGTGGATTACAAGTAGTTTGCAAAAAAGAATAGCTAATACTTATACTTCATATTATTTTCTACAAATATACCGGCACAAAGTATCACCTTTTCACGGTGCAAATGTATTTGAATTGAACCATACATTTTTTCAGTCAATATTTCGTCTTGGCTCTGTCCAATCTGACACACCTCTTCCTCCAAGGTATATCAAATCATGATAATATAGCATCCCCCGAGACATATCAAATGTTGAAATAATTAAAGAGTATCATATTTTTGTACACAATTATAAAATCCTTTAAAATATGAATAGAAGGGTTATCATAAGTCCCCTCCCCCTCCATATTGTAAATGTATGACCTGCTACCACACATTTCTATGCACAAAAGCATAACGCATATTTGAAATGAGTATAGGAATAAAAAAAAACAATTTTAACTTACAATATTTTGAAGAAAGGTGACCAAAATGGTGAGCTTAATTTCTTCCATTCGCATTTACGAAATATCAATTACAATCTCTATTTTATCTTCTTATTCACTGTATATCCACTCATTGCAATATTTTTTGGAAATAATAAGCGTATCCATTTTGTCAACTCTTTGTTATTTGGCAGATTCATTTCTGATTTGTCCTTTGAACTCACCGGTATTATCACACGGCTTACTCGATTTGTTTGTGTGGTTTTATACA
This sequence comes from Modiolus philippinarum, assembly GCA_002080025.1. Classification (NCBI taxonomy): domain Eukaryota; kingdom Metazoa; phylum Mollusca; class Bivalvia; order Mytilida; family Modiolidae; genus Modiolus; species Modiolus philippinarum. The sequence continues at coordinate 116,416 of MJUU01066874.1, forward strand.
TCAATGAACTCGCTGTCTACGTGACATGATTGTTATTTAAAAATAACCTAGACCAGTTTGTCCATTGTTTGTTTGAGAATTACTCAATCACGAAAAGGCATCCAACGGGGTTTATAATAAAGGGTACAATAAATAAAGATTATATTTGCTTTTGGGTTTTTTTATGTATTTTTTGTGTTTAAATATGGAAAGAGTAATGCTTTTCTCTTTACCTTGGGTGTAAGTTAGTTATACCATTCGGTATACGGCCGTCGGGGTTTCTTTTCCTGAAACACCTTTACCTCATGGTATAACTATTACTTACATGGCTTCCTGTGTAATATTCAGATTAAAAAGAGTCATCTTATTTCACTTACACTTAGCCAATTTTCTTTTGGAGAGATTGGACATCACTAATAAGCGTGAAAACCAGGTAAATTGACCATGAAACATAGTTAATAATTTTGTTTTACGTAGGCAGTTCATGTTTTCCTAATGATCTGTTACATAAAATTCATTGATATGCACAAAAGAATATTGTATTTTTTATCCTAGAATAGACGAAATTTGAAGCCATTTCAGTACTCTTTTTTTTGCCATTTTAATGGGTGCCATGATTGGAGCAGATCATGCTTACCTTTCGGAAGTACGTGATAACCTGTTTATACCAACATAGCAATGTGTAGGATTCACATTGAAAGTGCTTAAGTTTTAAAATCTTTTTCTGTTGATTTGATTTTCTTTTTCATGCTGTATCAATTTTTTCGTTAAATTCTATTAGAATTTTTTCTGTCTAATGTATATCAAATTTTTAAATCAGACTTGAAAAATGCAAAGACACACAGAAGATAAGATGATTTATCCTCGGGTTTTATCCATTCAAACAGGGTTAAATTTTTTGAACATGAATCAGTTTTTCTTGGTCACAAGGCACTTTAAAATGCATAAAATCGACAATGTTTAAAATTTTATAAACTTCCAATTATTTTTTAAAATATTTTAAGGCATATAAACAGATAAGGGAAATTGAGGGAAAACTCTAGAAAGAACTGTTTCCCGCCAAAGTTTTGACGTGTTATATCTCGAATATTCTTACATGGATTTTCAAATTTTTTGCTCATGTTGTTCTATTAGCAAATTTCTTCAAAACAAAAGGTCAGCATTTTAATTCTAATAATAAAATTTCTGACACCCGTACTCCCTTAAATTGGTTTTAATAGATAATTGAGCTCTTGCTTACTAGATAATTGAATTTCTACTGAGAAAACTAGTATTCTGTTACATGTTATGTTTTGATTACAGAAATATGCAGGAACTAGATTTTAAGGGGAACTCCTGTCCTAATTTTATTGAAATGGAACATAAAATAGTCTTTTTCTCCACTATGAACATAAAAAAAGAATGGGATTAAAAATCAGTCATTGTAATGTATACTAAAATGATATAATTGTTCAAAAGAGAGATACATGTCTAATGTATATATATATCCTGTCAAAATTCCGTACTTTGAAAAAGTGCAAAGTTTAATTGCTCATGCAGAAATATTCCTCGTACTACTAAAACTGGTACTCTGCATCAAATACTTCTTATTATGTACATCAACACATGTGCGTTGCAGATCATGCTTGCCCTTGTGATGCACCTGATGATTCGTCCAGTTTTTGTAGAAATGTTCACCTTCTTTATTTTTGTTTATTTGTTCAGTCGTTGTCAGGTTTTCTCCATTTGTGTAAAATCTAAATTGTCATGTTTTTGTTTTTATTATTAATCAAGAATTTCATTAATTTCGGCCTTTTTCTTCGGAATTTATTTGAAGACGTATTGGGAACACCGGAAGAACTGTGAAAGCGAAAGGCAAATTTTATATAAATACTTCATCCGATATCGAAAGGCCATAAGTAGTTCAAAATAAATTCCATGCAGTGTTATACAATTTATTCTGGAGTGGAAAACCGTTTCACTATATGCTCCATTACATGCCATTCAAAGTTTTATTTCTAATCTTTTAGGAAAGTTCCGGCCGACATTTGTGGTTATGGCTCAAAATAGAAAAAAGATTCTAAAAAATCTTAGAAATGCACTTCATTTAATTAACTCTCAAGCAGCAAGTGGCTTCAATTGCTTAGTGTTATAACATGTATAGCAACATTGTATTAACCAGATATGGTTGGTTGTACATTCTACAGATGTTTACTTTACTATATTGACATGATATTTTTAGATCTTTGTATATATATTCACTGTGCTAAGCATATTTTACCTGTTTTGCTGTGATTCTGATGAACGTTTATATGACCCAAATGTACTATTAATAATACAAAACCCTTTTTTTTAAATTTCCTGTTGGTATGAACTGTAGTCAGGTGTTTTTTAGTGTCGTTAGCGTTCATTAACATCACAGTCAATTTATTGCAATATTTAACATTTTCATCAATAATATTGTTTCTGTTAATCAACTCGACAATACTAATTTATTAAATATTGCAGAAGAGGATAACAATCCAATGTATAAAACGACCAAAACCTACTTGGCCAACATATTACAAAAACAGTCTTTGGTGGAAATTTTGTATTCTTCAATTTTTGCATGCTAGCTGTGGCCAAACATAAATAAAAATGTCTCCTGATTTATGTTTTTTTTTAATTTCATTGCAAATTCATGATTTTATAACCAATTACTTTGAACGACACTCATACGCTTCAAACTTGGTGAATCAAATACAAAAAACATTATTCAGGCGTAGTAAGATTTTGGGTTCAGATGAAAAGTGATTATTTAGTTACCCTAGTGGATCTTTTGTATGTTACTTTTTGTAGACACATATATCTTGGCATTTTGCAAACTGATTTATAATCACTTCTTTCTTCACTATCCGTACTATGATCTGAAAAGAAGGGATCTATTCAATAATGTGGAAAATACCACTGTGTCCGAATGTTAATTTTGATATATTTGTACGCTATTGTAAGGATTACGTCACCAATATACTGCTATGTGGAAGTACAGATTTATCTGCTTCTCAGAATTGTAAAATATTTAATTATGTATTAATTATGCATTTTTGATAAAATGCAAACGGTTCTAATGTTCTAGCTTTACTTCTTAAATGACAAAACAACATTTCTATATTGTATGTATGTCCCGGGGGTTGGGGGACACTGCCTATATATATGGGTATGGTCCGACAAACGGGGTTTGCTGTTTCAGTTGAATTGTCTAGGATGGGGTATATTTTTTTAATCTTGTCTTGAAAGGGGTCAAATTTTCTTGCCTATAATGAGGTATCTAGCATAATATCTGGTAACATTCATGTCATGAAAACCATTTTTCAATAAGTTGATAAAAATTGTAATTTCGTCTATATTTTTACACATTTGTCTAGAATTGGGTATAGATTTTGATCATTTTTTTTCTAGAAAGGGGTCAGGGATTTGAACTACTGGAGGAACATCCCCGTAAATTTTCAGACTAGTTCCCCCTCCCCGGGATGAATGTCTGAAATGTTGTTGTCTTGTATTGAATATATGTCTTGTGTGTACCTTGTTTTGTGTTGTATTGTATATATGTCTTGTTACTTTTGTTCAGGAGAGCTACTCGTGACCTTCGGGCCGTTAGCAATCCTTCAAAAATAAATAAGGCATTAAATTGAAACTGATTTATAACTGATTGAGAATATTTCCTACAATTCACTCCTACAATCCGAAATGCGCATCTGCATAAACCAATATAACAATAACTTCGGTATTTTGTTATTTGTTACCACTGGGCTGATGCCACTGCCGGTGTACTTTTATTCCCCGAGGGTATTCATCAACCCAGTAACCAGTACTTCGGTGATTTTGAAACTTACAATATCTAAACTTAACAAAATTTTGTTTAAAAACCAAGGAGTATCTCCCTCATGCATAGCCCTGTCCTTAGCTGAATTTCGGCTTTTCTATTTAGATCCTTTTGGTTATTTGTCTCTATCAGCTCTTACACGTATTTAAGTTTATCGACTTCAAATGTTTTGATTTGATCTGCACTGAAGAGACATAAGTTGTCGGAATGTGCATATGCCGAAACAAAATTAACAGTAACTGCGGTATTATGTTATTTGAAGATTTGTCTTTTAGTCTCATGGACTTCGGCTCTTGATTACTCTTTTCGGTAATTTTTTTATTACCCTCATTGTGAAGTTAATTTCGTTTCTTGTCATTCGAAGTGTAATACAACATTTAAGAACATATTTATATGAAGTTCACAGTTCGCAGTTGTCGACAAAGAACAATATTCGTTTGCTAAGCATCTTAATGCAAGGAGTTTATCGCTTCTGATATTGCCTATATCCCTAAAACAACAATTAGTATTTTTAGTAGGGAGTGTGTTGAAATGTAGACCCTTTATAGGATCGAATTTCGTCTATGAACAGGATGAATAACATTTAATAACATAGATATGTCTGATTGACTTGCTAATGGATCGTTCGAAACAAGAATGCAGAACAATTTTGAACAACAGAAAAAAAATCATTAAAATGACAGAAAAAAGCAATAGATGATCTCAGCAAACCTAAGAACATACAAGAATAACAAGAAGTTGAAATGTTGAGTCAGAATTTCGAGACCCACTGATCATAAACAAGTCATTAGAGAGTTTATTACATGTATCTGAAGTATTTACATTGTGACATAGAAAAGGATATAGGTGATTAATGCTTCACACTTTTTATTCAATGCATTGTATTAAAACTCGATTGTATATCATAGTCTTCCATCTAAAGACTGGCTATTTTGCATGCTTTTCAATCTCATTCGACGTGAAATAACTCAACTAACTCAGTATAACGTTCTTTGATCAACATACATTTGTAAGTTTGAAAACGTACACCTTCCGAAATGTGTCAAACTTTTCTCATTGATGTTTTAAGATCTGAGTTTTTTTCTTTTTTTGTCAAAAGTCATATTCTCTGTCTGCTTACTTAAACATTATATAATAAATCTTCAAGGCGTTTAAACCCTTACACAAAAGAATAAAATTACACATGAGGCTCTCTTCGTCGCACGCAACAATAGTGATTTAAGTTAGTTGATTGGTTAACATTTTTTTAGCTTAACATTCAGAGAGCAGTATTTCCGTTATATCAAGACAAGGTTTTCGACACAAGTTTTTGATGTTAGATGGCCGTCATTGAGACCCATACTGCTGTAGGTGTTTTTCTCGTATTGCTACCACATCGGGAAACAATCGATGGATTAACACGTATTCGTAATTACTTAAAACAGAAAACATTATCACGAAATTCAAAATATTTATCAAATAAATTTACCAAGAAACGAATTTCAACATATGCAACAAAAAGATAGAATTAATTCTATAAATGTAATTTCATGCTTAAAGTGGCAAGACGAGCGCAGTAAAAGAAAAAAGTTTAGGAAAACCCACAACAATGAAAGATAGCTTATGTCTAAAGCGATTCACTTTCATATTGGCAAATTATGTGTTTAAACTTAACAGAAGAGAGATTGTAAACTGATTTAACTAATCAGTTATCACTTATCTATTTTGTTTTCATGTTTATTGCAATGTCGCTCTGGAGACCTGACTTACGTAATTCATTACATGAAGAATTCATTACTTCAGGTTCAAATTTCTAATTTTCATATATCAATGCAGTGATTTAGAAAGGCTTGCATATGCACTGTAATTTAATCATAAAATTATGACGTCAATTATATAATGTGTAATTGTCTTGAATTTCTAGTATAAAGCTTTGTCTTAAATTTCTCGTGCTGAGTTACACTTAAAACAACAAAAGTTTTTGGTCGAAAATCATTCGACAACCATCTAAAATCTCCAGAATTAAAAGTAACGTTACCCGAAATGTGTTACTTCTTCATAACTTGGTCAATACACCGTACAAGTGGTTATTTTCGAGGGTCGCAAATTTCGCGATTTCTTTCAAAATTAATTGATTTTATTTTCGAGGACTTAAATATTCGCAATTTCTTATCAATTGCTGTATAAAGTCTCGTTCAAATAATATTTTGATATACTCCTCATATATAAGCAAAACATTTTATTCGTAATGAAACATTTTCATATCATTTCACTGAGGACACAATATATCATAGTTAAATGTATTTTAGTTATCATATGGGGTAAAATAATTTGGATGTCAAACGGTTTGCATAAAGAGTATTTTAAAAGGGAGATAATCGAATAAAATACATGCATTTTACAACGATTTACATGTACAAATTATTCGGAAAACAAATTATATAGGAAAACCGGCAACTTGCAATCCCTACTGTTTTTGCCCCACGAAATAATATTTTTGGGATGATCATACGTTAAATTAATACATATATGTAATATAAAGGAATTTAAGTGATTAATGAATTCAACGAAAGATTCATTTCAAGCAAAATTAAAGTACAATGTACCAAAGACTAATCTATGTACACTCTTACTGCTACATGAGTAGAGAAAACTATTGATGAAGCGTTGATCGATATTGAGCAATGCACTCAAAAAAGTTTTCTGAGCCATCTTGAACTTACTATTAGGTATGAGCACACGGCTCCTTGTTGAAGGCCTCATGGTGACTGCAAGATAAAGAACAACAATAAAAGAATTGTCCATTACTTGGTTTTACAGACTTTGTCTTATATGCATTTACTCTATATCTATTCATGTTTAATGTAGACTTAACACGCTCTATTTGATCATAACCAGAGACTTTGTTCCGTGTACATTTACTCCACATCACTTCATGGTCAATCGTATTACTTATCTGTCACGCTCTATTTGATCATCTTGGTAAGAATTATATTGCAAGTTGACCTCTCTTAATGTCTCATTCCCTCGGTATTCCATTACAGAAATTACACAGGAACAAACTTTCAATTCATTTTTATATAAAATTTTGAACTGCCATATCAGTTTTGTGGGCTATCATTTCTGCTCAAACGTGATACAACACTTGCATTAATAAAGGTTTCAGATCATTTAATTTTATGTTATTGTAGCGAGCTAGGGGTTAATTCCAACCAAAACCAATATGAAACCAATTCAAAGCAGACACCCGAAACAGACCTCAGAATTGTTAAATAAGAGACTTAAGCTGTCGTCAACAGTTTTACTCGAAATCACCAGATTTCAACTGTTTCTCTGATTCTTAGCAAATATATAGGACTCTATAAAGTTTCCATATTTTATTACTCCATAGATATATATATATATAAATATATGATCTCTTTTGAACAAGGTACTAATATCACACTTATACATTGTCAATTTAATGTATACTCTCAAAAATTGGGTTACCAGTCCACTGCTTATGGAAAAATATTTGGAATCTTTATTCTTTTTATTAAAAGAACTATTTAACTTTTAACTCCAACAGTTAAATATAAAAATGGGACACCAGAGTATATAATGACAGATATACCAATAGTACTAGGTGCTCTAAATTAAACAGTCACACTTGGAGCAAAATATCAATAACTCATGTATTAAAAAAATAACACATAGACTGGGTTCTGCAATGATTAATTAAAAATATAAATTTTATGCAATTTCGCAATGAATTTTGGTAAAATCCTCTTTTACCATTAAGATTTTATTTAATTAAAAGTTCCTCACTTTTAATATAGAAATGGTAAAATCCTCTTTTACCATATAAATAAAAGCTAAGTTCCTCACTTAACTATTATTACTCAGTTATCAACTCCTCGTGAAAACTGAACCCTTACGTTTATTAATAGCAGTATTCAACTCCTCGTGAATATTGCTAGCATTTAAAAGTAGTCAAGAGACTCCTCGCTCTTGAGCACCTGGTTTCTATTAGTTTTCAACTCCTCGTGAAAACATTGCCTAAAGCCAAAAATCCCTATTTTAAACCTATTTAATTGGAAAGTTAAGTAAAAATACAACAATAAAATAACTAACAATTCCTTAACTGTGAACTCTGAATATAGAACAATGTTAACTGAAGCTATTGCCAGCAAATGTTATTTAAAATTTAAGTAATTTCAAATCATTTTAACTTTAACCAATAGATAAAATTAAGCTTCAGTAAAATTAAAATTAAACAAAAGTCCTGAATGAGACCAGCTCAGAGTCTGCTGGTAAAAAAAATTGATTTCTTTTAGAAATTATCCATAAATAATTAAATTTCCTCTGTTTTTCCTCAAAAATGAAATAGATTAAAATTACAAAAAATGCTAAATAAATAAAAATTTAGCCAAAGATTATCCGAAAATCTAAAAACACAACCAACCTAGCCAAAAGATTTAGCAGAACTGAAGAATATAGCGTAAAATGACGTCAAACTAGCGTTTTGTAGGATTTGTAGGATTTCCTACACTTACTGTCTACACTTTGTAGGATGTAGGAGGAAGTTGAATTTCCCGCTACCATTACTTATAATAATTTTTATTACAAAAATATAAAAATATAACAATAGTTTCACAATACACTATATCCATTTTAATTACAATTCAACCCGTAAAAATGTATTTCTTTTCCGTATCTATTGTAAACATTTTATCGATACTAGCGCCACACCGGAAGTTGATTACAAAATGACAGGCGAAAAATGTGCTGTGTATTGGCGAACCAAAAATCATTCAAATGAACGTTACTACGACTTGTCAGTTATAAACAATAGCATAAATGGATTATATAAAGTGTGTGGAGACTATTCATAACAATGAGGATATTCAATTATCGTTAAATTTTGTGAAAATCAAAGAAGTTCAAGTGGACAAGCGCGAGATGTACGACTGAGCATGTGCATTATTCAAATGAGCAATTAACGTCTGCAGGGCAAGTACCCGCTATCAAAAATATTCTGAAAGGATATGAAAATGCCGAAAAGTGCAGTGGAACTGGTAAAAATGTAAGTTACAACTGTATTACAACTCATGAATTGTCAGTAATGTGTGCAATAACAAAATTGACATGACACCAGTGATTATGTGAAATAAAAATGCAGAAATTGCCAAATTTCAGACGACAAAAAGGAATCACATGGATTTTGAATTCAGATTTCATCACAACTGTGTATGTTGTCAACTATATTGTACAATAATAAAAATGATATCTTTACTGATTTATTCAAATTCAACTCTGAAAAATTATCATTACTTGGTGTCTGTCTTCAAAAATAACTGTCAGTATTTGTACATGTGACTTTGACCAAATATTCATTCATAATAATCAGAAATACTCTTTATAACATGTGATCAATCAATCGATTAGTTATTCAGTTGTGATAAACTTGGAAACTTTACATACTTGACACTGAGTTATAAAAAAAAATATATACATTATGTACATGATATATACACTATGAGGGCCACTTAGGGCACCACATTTTACCCCCTGTTTAAGCATTTAGCGTCCCGCAAATGCTAAAAATAACCATTTCTTTTAAAATAAGATGACATATGTCATGTTTTTCTTTATTTTTACTTTTAAAACACATTTCTCAAATGAAAATGATTGTTATAACACTTTATTCAGTTTTATGTTTCTCTTTTTCAGTACTTCAAGAAATTCATCACTAAAAAAAATCAGAGGCAAATTCGAGCAAAAATCAATATTCAATTTGCCATAAAAACTTGAGGTATGTATTGACTATCATTTAACCTGAAATATGTAAACTTTGTTATATATTTAAATAAAAAATGTTTTAATCTCATAAAATGGTTTAAAACTGTACAAAGCTACAAAAGCTTTATTTTAATGTTAAATTTCAACTACTTTTGTCTACTTCAGTACCAAATTGTGTATTCTAAGTTACAATTTATTTATTAAATGCTTAAGCCAAGAATACTATTTGAGTTTAACACTTTAAAATTGATTATAAAAATTAGCTGTAGAATCAAAACTTTTCTTTTATAAATATATATATATTTATAACTTTTGTCTTACTTGTGTAGTTATATTACTATGCTGAAAACTTATAACTAAATTTTATTTATAATTATCTTTCAATGTTTAAAGAAAACCGCTATTTTTAAATATAAAGTTTTGAATATGTAATTCTTTTTCTTATAATATCTCATTGGTACACTCTGACACAGATTTTATAAGTAACTAATTTCTACAAACAATATGAACAGTTCATAATATAGATTTTCTGTCTATGTCGGACACGACACTGTCTATCTTTTTAATCACGGACTTTACAGTTTCACTAGGTTTAGGTGTTTTTTCAGGTATGGTGTGAAGCGTTTGTTGTTAGACTTGGGAGCTGAACATGCTGAACGTTGGTTTTTGAGTATCAAATTCAAAGTTTTGTTTTGGCGCGTCAGCAGCCTTTCCAATTGTCTGATTTGACCTCTCATACATGAGACAGATGTTTCCAAGTTTTTGATTGCAGTAGTTTGAGAAGTGTTCTTCTGTATCTCACTTAACATTAATTGCTGTCTTTTGGCCATACATGAAAGTGATTGAATAATGGTATGTGTAGCTGAATCAGTAAGAGAAGATGATGTGGCTGGATTTAGAGATTGAACAGACTGAGATTCATTAACTTTGGATATGACGGGATCTAAATTTACGTCATCTGAGTTTTCTTGGTTACCTAGTAACTGACTCATGAGATCTTCTTGAACATCTGATTGACTTTCAGTTTCAGCTGGTTCTGGAGAAAACTCCATAGAAGTATTTGAGTTTGACAAATTAGTTACAGTATTGCAGGCGGAAATGGTAGAGACTGCTGTGTCAGGATTATAGGTTTCAAAATCAATAGGTAGAAATGATGTTAACTGGTTTGTAGGCATATCAGTAGGTGTTGCTGCTACCGGAGCAGGCAAAACTGGCAGATCTATAGTGCAAACAGGTACCTGCGGAGCTGCAGGTGGCTTTGAAATTGTGGCGGCTGCCGGACGTACCAGTAAAGATGTAGAACTATTATTTGACAATGAAGGTTGTACCACTGGTGGTATAGCAGGGGTTGCCATCCTGGGCCCACTGCTGTTAAAGTTAACGGCAACTACTTTTGCCTCACTTCTAGATTGCCAGTACTGGCGCGTTCGGACGGACTAAGAGCTATGTAGTCCAGGTTTTCTGGAGTACTGTTGATTTTTTTTAGATTTGTTCCCTCACGGACATAGTAATCATCTCCCAGAAAATTACCACGAGCAATCTCCTCAGCTTTTTGGTGTAGGTGTGGCTTAAAAGTGATCTGATGTTTGTAGAACTCATTCCAGTCTGTTGATTTAAATGTACAGAGAGCACACCAGCGCGGAGATATGTTCCTTCCAGTGGTGTGTCTCCATGCGTCCTTTCTCGGAAATATACAATTTGTTAGGAAGGCATTTAACACACTTGTAAGCCAAGCCATGTCTGGCGCAATTCCATTGGGAAGCCATACTTGTATCTGTAATCAAAACAGGCTAAATTGAGTCCCAAGTAAAAATTTGCGTACATAAGTACATGGAACTCAGCCTATGTGTTTCCAAATTTTTTTTGACATTTTTGGTCAGTATTTTTATTAAAAATCATGGTATATCTGTCATATATACTCTGTTTATGCCAACATGAAACTTTGACAATATTTATTACAAAAGTAACATTAGGGGTTCAAACTAGAACATTTGGTTAGGTACAAGGGGTCAAGGCTATTTGGCAAAACTTTGCCTTGAACTTTACATAAACAATAAATGGGATAATATTGGCAATACCACCAAATTCAAAATAATAATCATCTTGGGCAACATACCATGTCACTATGGTCACATTAATTGGACACTCATTCCATATTTTCAAGGACATTTGACCTTGACCCACCAAGGTCACAACAAAATTGGGTTTTTTGTTAGGCCAAATTTTTATTAACCATTTAATATAATACAAAAATCACAATAACTAGAAGCCGCTAATATAGTTAAGCACATAACAATACTTTGGATGGGCAGGAAAATCTGGGCACACAATTTTGATTCATTTTTAAACTAGGTCTCTAGTTTTTGTATCCACTTAGGACTTGTTTTCCCCACATATGGTTTAAGTTTGTTGTGGTTCAAGACTTTTGACTTTCCACTACTGTCAGTTTGTACTTTATAATTTAAGTCATTGAACTTGTGGGTTATGACACATGGCCCTATATAGAGGGGTTGTAATTTGGAACATTCCCCTTCTTTGACATTCTCATTTTTAACCCAAAGTTTATCTCCATTTTTATATTGATTGAGTTTTGCTTTAACATCGTACAAGTCTTTTCTTCGTTTGCTAGACATGTCTAGGTGTTTTCTGGCAACAGTATGAGCCCTTTGTATATTTTTTTTATAGTTTGAACATATTGGCCATATGATACATTTTGTAAGTGGTTACTATCCTCATTTGGTCTATTTGATAAATCTACAGGGAGTCTAACCTCTCTCCCAAACATAAGTAAATTAGGTGTTAAGCCAGTACTTTCATTTGGACTTGATCTATAGGCGCCTGCAAGGCAACCTAAGTTAAGGTCCCAATTTGTCTGTTCACCACGTAGAAAAGATTTGATCATTGAAATTATGCTACGATTAAATCGTTCATTTTGGCCATTACACTTTGGGTTTCTAGGGCTAGTTCTAGTCTTTCGAATTTCTATAAGGTCACATAATTGTTTGAAAATGTCACTTTCGAAATTGCGACCTTGGTCAGTATGGATTGCCAACGGCATCCATATCTTGTAATGACTTCGTTTAATAAAACTTCTGAGCACACTTGTGCTGTTTGATTAGGTACTGGGAATATCTCTACCCATTTTGTGAATGAATCTGTCACAGTTAGTATATATTTATTACCCCTGGGTGTCTCTGGTAAAGGTCCTAGCAAATCAATGCCCAATCTGTCCATGGGTGCACCTGCAATCATTATACCTAAGGGAGACCTTGGTTGTTTTTTGAGGTATTTTATTGGCCTCACATATGTTGCATTGACTTAAAAATGCATTGACATCTTCCCTTAATTCAAACCAATAATATCTTTGACTTAATTTGGCCTTTGTTTTCTTTCGGCCAAGATGACCAGATACAACAGAGTTGTGCATATTTTTCAAAACTTCATTTCTTAATTTTAATGGGATCAGTAACTGTGGATATTGGTCTACTCCGTCTCGTCTGGAGACATTTTTATATAACAGCCCGTCTCTAATTTGAAGGGCATTCCATAATAGCCAGTGATGTCTCGTGGCTGCACTGAACTTTTCAGCTTCATTTGAACTAGGCCTTTCTTTGTTTTGGAACCATTTGCAAATTGGGGCTAAATCTGGGTCATTTTCTTGTATTTCTCTTAGATCATCTGAAGTATAACCTCCTTTCCAAAATGTCCATTCCCTATCTTGGGCAGTTTGTTGTCTAGTTTTAACTGTGCAAATTTGCTCAGATAGACATTCATTTTCATTAGTATTTTCATTTGTCATGGTACTTGTCATGGCTATGGCTCTCTTTTTACATTTAGCACATGGGCCACATTTTAAATATTCAAGGTTGTCAGTTTCAGGGCATTCACAATCACGTGGATTACATAATCTAGACATAGCATCTGCATTGGTGTGTTTAGGACCTGGTCTGTATTCAATTTTAAAATTGAAGGCTGAAAGAATTTCAAGCCAACGGGCAATTCTACCCTTGGGTTCTTTTAAGCTAAATAACCACACTAGGGCTTGATGGTCACTTCTTACTGTAAATATTCGCCCCAACAGATATTGTCTGTAATATTCTATGAAATAGCGAACTGATAACAGTTCCTTATCTGTTACGCAATAATTTTTCTCCGCTTTATTGAGGGTGCGACTGCCATAGGCAATTACTTTCATTTGCCCGTCTTGAATTTGACTTAGCACTGCACCTATGGTGGTGTCAGATGCGTCTGTGTCTAAGTAAAATTCACCTTCGTCTACTGGAAAAGCCATTATATCTGGGCTTACAAATGCTTGTTTTAAACTTTCAAAGGCATTTTGGCACTCTTCAGTCCAATTAAATTTTATATTCTTTTTGGTCAATTCAGTAGGTGGTTTTACTATTAAACTGAATGATTTGATAAATCGTCTGTAGTAGCTACCAAGTGCTACTATTTGTCTTACTTCTGTGACATTTTTAGGGGTTGGCCACCTAATTTTTTGAATATTATCAGGATTTGGTCTTATTCCCTGTTTGGAAACAACATGACCCAGGAAAGTAACTTCTGACTTGAATATTTCACATTTATCAGGTTTCAATTTAAGTCCAGCAGCTTGGATTTTGGTTAAAACAACTTTGAGTCTTTCTATATGCTCATTTAAACCATTACTATATACAATAATATCATCTAGATAGATGAGGCACATCTGCCATTGGAGTCCTTGTAAAACTAACTCCATTAATCTTTGAAAAGTGGCTGGCCCATTACATACACCGAATGGCATTTTTGTAAATTCATAAAGCCCATATTTTGAGGCAAATGCAGTTTTTGGTATACTATCTTTCTGTACGGGAATTTGGTGATAACCACTGGTTAAGTCAAAAACAGAGAACATGGTTGCACCTGCAACAGCATTAATACAATCATTTATTCTGGGTAAGGGATAGGCGTCTACTTTAGTGACTGTATTTAGACGTCTATAGTCTACTACTGGGCGTAGTTTACCATTCTTTTTGAGAACTAGCATTAATGGACTAGCCCATGGGGAGCTTAATCTTTGAATAACCCCCTGTTCTAACATTTGATCTATTATTTTTTTCTCTTCTTGGGCGTACGCCAAGGGTACCCTTCTTGGAGGTTGTTTTATTGGTTTTGAATCCCCTGTGTAGATTATGTGTTCTGTTAAATGGGTTTGACCCAAGTCAGTATCTGATTTTGAAAATGTTTCAGAAAAAGTTTCTAATAGTTTGGTTATGGTATCTGTTTCTTCTGGGGTCATCCCCTTTTGGGCCTTTTCATATAGATTTTCTAAATGGTTGGGCACTGTTTTGACTATTCCACTTTTTCCCCCACTAGAAGTGCCACTTTTAGCTAAACTTCTAATTATGTCTACATTAGTTTCCCATGTTACTTGTTGGGATGGGCATGTTTTAGACATTTGTATTCTTCTAATACCATTGAAATTTTCAATTTCATTTCTATCCTCCTCACTAAGGAGAGGAACTACTGTTTCATTTTTCAATTCTTCAGCAATACCAATTGCGACTTTTTGTGCTAATGATACCTCTTGATCAAAAGGGTTTAGTAATCTCACTTTATTGGTAACATTTTCAGATATATCAACTAGGCATGAGGCCAAAATAACGGGATATTTCTCTTGAAATTTAGGGTTTGGTTCAATTACAAAGTCTGTAACTTTATTTCTATTAACCTCCTCATATTTTTCAACAAAAACATCAACAATGATCTCGCAACAAGCAGGTATTACTGTATCTTCAGCTGAGTAACTTTTCTAACTTTGTCATTGTTACCAATTTTGAAACATGGTATAGAAGTACTATTCAGTTCTATTGTATTTTGAGTTAAACTTATATCAGCTGGACCTTGGGGACCTTTCATGAGGATGTCTAAACCAAGAAGAGCATCATCTTCAATTTCAGCAACAACCAGTTCTTTAGAAAGGGATAATGGACCTATTTTAACATTAAAATTAGCTTTCCCCAACTCTTTAAGGGCTTGCCAATGTCATGGAACTTTGTCACTTTGGTTTCTTTGATTGGGTAATTTTTCTGTAAATTTTACTTGAAACAACAGTTCTAGTGGCTCCAGTATCAATTGTAAAAGTCATTTCAACATCTTCAATGCACCCATGTACATATACACCGTCACTTTTCAAAACTTGTCGACCTACCATGTCGACTTTTTCATCATTTGCCCCCATGACTGAAATATTCAGGTTGTAATCATCTTTCTCATGCATATACCCCTTTTCAGTGCTAGGCAATATAACCTTGGATTCCTGGCCCTCACATTTTGGCACAGGCTCCTTTGTTACAATAGAATTCAAAGAGGGACCTAATT
The DNA here is from genome assembly GCA_002080025.1 of Modiolus philippinarum. NCBI lineage: Eukaryota > Metazoa > Mollusca > Bivalvia > Mytilida > Modiolidae > Modiolus > Modiolus philippinarum. The sequence goes on from MJUU01066874.1 coordinate 132,356, forward strand.
CAGTAGGTTTGTCCTCAGAATCAATTTCACATCTTGAATCAACATGCTCAACAGCAATATTTTCAATAACATTTGAGATACTCATATTCTCAATTTCTTGTTCAACACTGGACTCAACAGAATGGTTGTCAAAATTTTCAAGTTTACTACCAACATTTTGACCTAAACAAGTTAAATTTTCCCCTTCTGTATGGGTCAGTCCCTGGTCAACAGAACCGACCCCTTTTAGTTTAACAGACTTGACTGGACTCCCATATTCAGGGAGGTTGGACGAAAATCACCCTTATCTTGTTCTATTTTGGTTTTGTCTCCAGATGGAAATAACTGGGTTTCATTGGTTCTACCCTCCCTACTTGTATTTGCAATGCAGTTTCTTGAAATATGACCTGGCTGTCCACAGTTGTAACATACCACTGGTCTTTTAAACCCACCAAGAGGGGCGTTGTAGGCCATGGTTTTATTACTGGTTTGGTCATATTTGGGTCTAAAATTTTGCCTATGTGGGGTATCATTTTTCTTATCATCAATTACTTTACTTATAAGAGCATAAAGTTCTCTCTCATTCATGGTTATGGTTTTGTCATCTTTTGATGGACATTGCTTTTGGACATTATTTGGCAGGGCTTTATTTATTTCTTTATTATCAGGCTTTTTGTTATTCTTTTCAAACTTGACATGCCCTTTTACTTGTCTAACTGACCGTTTACTTTGGGTTTCGTCATAATGTGGGTTTTTCATGGTCTCATTGTAGCTGACCACTTCATGGACTGCTTCTTCAATAGTTAGGGGATCTCTATTTAGCTCAATATGGACACTTGCCTTAAAGTCATGTAGCCCTAACAAGAATCTTTGGAGCAAGTCCTCTTGTCTGGTTTTTGCATCCCTATGTTTATATGCCTTATCATAAAGACGCTTCAATTCTGAGGCAAATTTCTCAGGGGTTTCACCCTGGAGTTGTCTTCTTCGACTAAATTGTATTCTGTATGTGCGTTTATTTTCAATAATGCCAAACCTATTTTGTAATTCATCAACATGTTTGTCATAATTTTTCAAAGTTTTACTGGACAATTGGTCAAAAGTGAATTCACCAGCTTCGCCTTGAAGTCTGGGAATCAGTTCTTGAAGTTTTTGGTTATTTGACCAAGAATTTAGAGTAGCTAGGGCCTCAAATCTGTTTATCCACACCTCACATTTTTCAGACCCTGTAAAGGCTGGTATTTTGCAACTTGTTGGTTTTACTCTTTTTCTTATTAAAATATTGGTATCTGAATCATTACTGTCACTTTCAGGTGTGTGGTCTGACTTTTCACTTTCAGAGGAACTTATGTCTAGGCTTACTCTAGATTTAACACTCCTAAGTCTACTTTTACTTTTTCTTGAAATTTTGGGCTCTTTATCTGAAGGGGTCCTTCCCCTTTTACTTGTTTTATCATTTTCAACAAGTTTGTTACTATCTTGCTCAATAGTTTGAGTTCTACCCCTAAATGCAGCTTAGATGGCAGAAACTACTTGGGTTGTCATTTCCTGAACTACTGATCTTAACATTTTATATAGTCCAGTTGGATCACCTGACTCCTGAATATCAGATTCAGAGAGTTCATTTATCTGAGTTTTGTCACTTTTCTTTTTATTTAGCAATCTTTGGCTCCGTCTTTGAGCCTGGGGTACCATTTTACTCATTTTTTGTAACTCCACTAGTACTTGGTTGAATGTCAAATATCTGAGGATTGTCACATACAGTGACATTGTCATGTTCTGACTCTGAGTCAGATTCTGCATGGGTTGACATGTAATTTTCAGTTTCAGTATCTTCAACTTGATCTGTTTCAGTTTCAGGATCAGTAACATTTTGAGGGGGTATCTGCGTTTTTCTCTTAACCATTTTGGAATTTCAGTTCGTATCACTGGATCCTGTATAACAATTGGATCCCGCCGAGGATGCCAAAACACTGTAGCGAGCTAGGGGTTCATTCCAACCAAAACCAATATGAAACCAATTCACAGCAGACACCCGAAACAGACCTCAGAATTGTTAAATAAGAGACATAAGTTGTCGTCAACAGTTTTACTCGAAATCACCAGATTTCAACTGTTTCTCTGATTCTTAGCAAATATATAGGACTCTATAAAGTTTCCATATTTTATTACTCCATCGATATATATATATAAATATATGATCTCTTTTGAACAAGGTACTAATATCACACTTATACAATTTAATGTATACTCTCAAAAATTGGGTTACCAGTCCACTGCTTATGGAAAAATATTTGGAATCTTTATTCTTTTTATTAAAAGAACTATTTAACTTTTAACTCCAACAGTTAAATATAAAAATGGGACATCAAAGTATATAATGACAGATATACCAATAGTACTAGGTGCTCTAAGTTAAACAGTCACACTTGGAGCAAAATATCAATAACTCATGTATTAAAAAAAATAACACATAGACTCGGTTCTGCAATAATTAATTAAAAATATAAATTTTATGCAATTTCGCAATGAATTTTGGTAAAATCCTCTTTTACCATTAAGATTTTATTTAATTAAAAGTTCCTCACTTTTGATATAGAAATGGTAAAATCCTCTTTTACCATATAAATAAAAGCTAAGTTCCTCACTCAACTATAACTACTCAGTTATCAACTCCTCGTGAAAACCGAACCCTAACGTTTATTAATAGCAGAATTCAACTCTTCGTGAATATTGCTAGTATTTAAAAGTAGTCAAGAGACTCCTCGCTCTTGAGCACCTGGTTTTTATTAGTTTTCAACTCCTCGTGAAAACATTGCCTAAAGCCAAAAATCCCTATTTTAAACCTATTTAATTGGAAAGTTTAGTAAAAATATAACAGTAAAATAACTAACAATTCCTTAACTGTGAACTCTGAAAATAGAACAATGTTAACTGAAGCTATTGCCAGCAAATGTTATTTAAAATTTAAGTAATTTCAAATCATTTTAACTTTAACCAATAGATAAAATTAAGCTTCAGTAAAATTAAAATTAAACAAAAGTCCAGAATGAGACCAGCTCAGAGTCTGCTGGTAAAAAAAAATGATTTCTTTTAGAAATTATCCATAATTAAATTTCCTCTGTTTTTCCTCAAAAATGAAATAGATTAAAATTACAAAAAAATGGTAAATAAATAAAAATTTAGCCAAAGATTATCCGAAAATCTAAAAACACAACCAACCTAGCCAAAAGATTTAGCAAAACTGAAGAATATAGCGTAAAATGACGTCAAACTAGCGTTTTGTAGGATTTGTAGGATTTCCTACACTTACTGTCTACACTTTGTAGGATGTAGGAGGAAGTTGAATTTCCCGCTACCATTACTTATAATAATTTTTATTACAAAAATATAAAAATATAACAATAGTTTCACAATACACTATATCCATTTTAATTACAATTCAACCCGTAAAAATGTATTTCGTTTCCGTATCTATTGTAAACATTTTATCGATACTAGCGCCACACCGGAAGTTGATTACAAAATGACAGATGAAAAATGTGCTGTGTATCGGCGAACCAAAAATCATTCAAATGAACGTTACTACGACTTGTCAGTTATAAACAGCAGCATAAATGGATTATATAAAGTGTGTGGAGACTATTCATAACAATGAGGATATTCAATTATCGTTAAATTTTGTGAAAATCAAAGAAGTTCAAGTGGACAAGCGCGAGATGTACGACTGAGCATGTGCAGTATTCAAATGAGCAATTAACGTGTGCAGGGCAAGTGCCCGCTATCAAAAATATTCTGAAAGGATATGAAAATGCCGAAAAGTGCAGTGGAACTGGTAAAAATGTAAGTTACAACTGTTATTACAACTCATGAATTGTCAGTAATGTGTGAAATAACAAAATTGACATGACACCAGTGATTATGTGAAATAAAAATGCAGAAATTGCCAAATTTCAGACGACAAAAAGGAATCACATGGATTTTGAATTCAGATTTCATCACAACTGTGTATTGTGACATAAAAATGTTGTCAACTATATTGTACAATAATAAAAATGATATCTTTACTGATTTATTTAAATTCAACTCTGAAAAATTATCATTACTTGGTGTCTGTCTTCAAAAATAACTGTCAGTATTTGTACATGTGACTTTGACCAAATATTCACTCATAATAATCAGAAATACTCTTTATAACATGTGATCAATCAATCGATTAGTTATTCAGTTGTGATAAACTTGGAAACTTTACATACTTGACACTGAGTTATAAAAAAAATATATACATTATGTACATGATATATACACTATGAGGGCCACTTAGGGCACCACATTATTCTCATTTTTCCACGTCACTGGTAGAATTTAAGATCAAGGTATGACCAGTGTAATCATCTTGAATAATAAATGCAAGATATGGAGTAAATGGAATGAAAAATAATGCACAGGAGACAAAATCTCTACAAATACATGGTAGAACCAAACAATGGAACAACGCTTTTTATTGTTGTTCTTCATCTTGAAGTCACCACAAGGTCTTCAACAATGACTTTTGCTCATGCACCTATTAATAGAAAGTTCAAGACGGCTCCTAGCGCCAGTTTGAGCTACATCCATGTCTTTTTTACGCGTTGAACCTTTTATATTCGCAGAAATTGGAGGGGCATAGGTAACAATGGGTACAACTTCCAGTCTAAAGAAACTACGTGCCTTCCTATGGGTAAAACAACACAACACCTTTCTCGGCAAATTGTCTTCTGGGTCTTACGCAAATTTAATTTTCACCGTCAACATGTGGATCAAATAAAACTTTCTTATCGAATACTACAGGAAAGACAGTATATTGATTGCATGTCAACTAGTTGGTGTATTCTAAATGGGTTCAACCAATCTAGAGTTAGAAAAAAATCCTGATTTCATAGTATTTCTTGCACTCCACGATACCCAGGGCGACTCAGCAATCACAAATCAGTATTGTCTTCCTTTTTTATCAGTTTGAGTGAAGAGAACAACAACCTACCTTGTATCTACTGGGTACCTAAATTACATAAATGCCCTTACAAACAGAGATACATTACTGGGTCTGCCAAATGCAAAATAAAACCCCTTTCTAATCTCCTTACTTCATTACTTACTGCGGTCAAAGATGGCCTCAAGATATATAGTGATAAAGTCTACTCAACAAGTGGAGTGAATCAGATGTGGTTTCTCAAAAACTCAAAAGACTTATTAGAATATCTATCTTCAACTGAACTCAACCACTGCAACAGTGTCAAAAAATTTGATTTTTCTACTCTCTATACTACCCTTCCACACGATAAGCTAAAATCAGTACTCCGGGATTTAATACATCAGTCTTTCTGTACTGAAAAGGTTGAAAGAAGATATTCATATTTAGTGATAGGTAAAGATGGGGCCTATTTTGTTAAACATCACACTGATTCAATCAAAAAGTATACAGAGGAGGATGTCATTGCAATGCTGGAATTCTGGATTAATTGTTTCTTTATTCGTATGAAGACAGGTTCATACACGGACTAGTTCAGAAAAAAGACAATAAGCTAGCCAAATCCTTTAATTTCAGTTTCCGTTATATAGATGATGTTCTTTCATTGAACAATCCTCAATTTAACGATAACTTCATCTTACATACCCAAATGAACTCGATGTTAAAGAGACCACTGATACATCATCCTCAGCATCATACCTTGACCTTTACCTCTACATTGACAACTCTGGACGTCTGAAAACAAAACTTTACGACAAGCGTGATGATTTCAACTTTCCAATAGTGAACTTCCCGTTTTTGAGCAGTAATAATCCCACTTCTCCGGCATATTGCGTGTACATTTCACAACTTATTCGCTGTTGCCGTGCCTGTAGTTTGTACAGCGATTTTGCCAACAGAGCGAAATAACTGTCTCAAAAACTTATTCATCAACAGAGCGAAATAACTGTCTCAAAAACTTATACATCAAGGGTATGTCACTGTTGCAATTGTCACTACAGAAGTTTTACGGTCGTCACCACGATTTGACAGACCATTACAATGTTTCTGTTTTACAAAAGAGAGTTTGTTACCGGACAGACTAACACCGACTGTGACATAACCGGACTTTTCACTGGCAGTGTGACGGGTGCCACGCGTGGAGCAGATCATGCTTACCCTTCCGCAACACCTGATGATACTCCCGGTTTTCAGTGGGAGTTCACACCGTCAGTTGCTTTAGTTTTTTGTGTTGTCTTGTATAGCACATTTGTCATCTTTTAGTTTTGTCCGACCACTTAATACACTCACATAAGCTTTCCAAACTTTTACCATGGTACTGTTTTAGGGTTAGAGAAGTAACACGTACCATGGATTGTAATTGGTTTTGTCTAAGGGTTAGAAAATGACAATTACCAATCAGTCATCAAACAGATCTTTAAATACTATATTCTAGCTGGCTGTGTGACGGGTGCCATAAGTGGAGCAGATCATGCTGACCCTTCCGGAGCACCCGATGATACCCCAGTTTTTATAGAGGTTCACACTGCTAGTGCTTTAGTTTTGTGGTGTTTTTGTTCATTTTTGTTTATTTGTTTTGTTTTTGTCATACGTCTCGATTCGTGTTGCTGTGAAGTGCCGTGATTTTGGATTTAAAATTTTAGAATTTCCCCTTTCCTCGTTCTTGCATCTGTATTCGTTTGCCGATGTATTGATGTATTGATGCTGTCCTATTAAATTTCTGTATTAAGTCAATTCGAATAACCTCCCATTACGTCTTTGAATTAATAAAAAAAATGTTNTTTTTTTGCATTACGTCCCTTTGTATTTTTAGGATGGCGACTGCAGTGTTGGCCTTTGTAAGGAAAATTTACATTTAAACATTTAAACTGTGTACCATAGTTATTATCGCGGTTCTCCTAAACAGTGAAGAACAATACAAATATGAAGGATGTAAAAGTTCTAGGCGTTTCGCTTCCCTACGCCGATTTGGTGACATCACGGAGAGTCATGATGCGGATGGCCAAATTTATAATGATTGAACATGATTTCTGGGTTTGTACGTTCTGCCAATGATAAATTAACATGCATGGGCCACGTGGAACCAGGTGCAAATCGTAAATCTCTTTGTAGCTGTATAATATACAATTTTTTTTATCATATATACTTTTCATATATACTCTTTAGAGCAGCAAAATCTATCACTGTTTTGATGACGATGAAATATCCGTTATATTAACCGTACTTTCTGTCATAGATTAAATTCCACCACAGATTTGAAGCCAATCATAGATTTAAGTCCTACATATATAATAAGTTTCACTGACTTTATAAATTTATTCTCATTTATATATAATACATGGTATATTTACCAAAACCAATACTAACCTAATTTTGATCTCAGCTTCAAGAGAAGATTTAGTATACCCAGCTATTACAGTCAACACGTGACTAAAAACAGCTTATTAACACATATATTTGAAAACTAGAGACTTTCCTCTTTTAATTACTGTTTTCAAATTCAGTTTAGACCGTAAATCTTGCTTCAAAATCGATATGAAAATTGGTATGAAAATGACCCTTGCAATGCATTGAATTCTATGTTAAATGATGCAAACATGGTACTAAAAATTCTTAATTTTTATATTAAATAACCCTCTGACACCTTATTAACACATCTTTTGCGAAAGATAACACGTTATTCTTCCAATTTCATTAATTTATTTCAGTTTGGACTATAAAACTCTTGCTTCAAAATTAATTTGAAAATCGACTTATTTCTTATCTTTCACCTGATTATCAAACATGGCGGACGGTGAACCCGAGACCTGTCGATCTACAGTACTCTGTAGACTGGTTTAAACTAATATTTTCATATTCTCTGTTTTATTTTTAACCATCTTTCTAAATAGAAAATGTCTTTGGTGTGTCATCATGATGTTTTTACTTTTATATTGGTCTTGACATGGTGTATGGGACATCTTTCAGTTAAATTATGTTTTGCAAAGGTATTTTGTCAGATGTATATGTGTATGTGTACATATATTAGTAATGTAGGAAACACCATCAACCTGTACATTTTTATAAATGATGATTATGCAATCCCTGAATTTGTTTATTACATAAAAGGGGACCAGTCGATGTCTTGCTGATTACACAGGTTTGCCCCCAGGTGATCTACAAGCAGAGACATATTATTATATGTCTCTGCTACAGGTATAGACAAATGTACAATCTACAGGCAGAGACATATAATTATATGTCTCTGCTAAAGGTATAGACAAATGTACACCTGCAGTTTTACTTCAGGGAGATGGCCGATATTGATTTTTGTTATCAAAGGGGGACTTTTACATATTATTTGAATGAATTTTCGCAAGGACAATATATATATACTGTACAGTGATTACATAATCAGATATTTTCAGAATATGTAAATTAAGTTCTTAGTATATATATATAAGGATTATGTTTGAAAAAAAAACCAAAACATTAATTCAAACCGTTATTGAATTAAAATTTTATGTATTGTCCGGTAATCAGATAAATCCGTATCCCACATCAAGGTAATTCAGATGGAGTTATCTACCCTTATTATGACCGATAATGCTGTACATGATTGGCAACATACAGTTCATGGCTTCGCCATCAGTGAAATACAAGTCGTATGTTAAAACTTAGACCATCCCTAGCAGATTTTTGGTTTTCGCTTTTTATTATTATTATTATTATTATTATTTGATTTTTGATCATCAAATGTTTGCTTTTTATTTGCACTGAAATATCAATCTGTAAAACTATAAATTTACTGAAATTTCGGTATTTTTAGTACCACGTGTCGATGCCTCTGCTGATGAACTATAGGTGTCCGAAGGTATCTACTACCATTCTACTTTGGTGTTGATCCAGAGACTGTGTTCAAACTTAATTTAAAAAGTTGAGAAGTTCTGATTTGATGGGAATATTCTGTTTGTTGGAACAACTTATTTTCATTGTTGATGATAAATCAATTAATTTCTACCAGCGCAGCAGACAGGATAAAAATCATAGACTTGATATGTTACTATTATCAAATCTATAATTGTTTGAATGACTAGACTGTCATACCGAGTAATTGTCTTGTCTAAAGTGCTGAAATGTTCTGATCAGTTTTTGAAAGAGAAAACAAAAGATAAATTAAGTTACGAACAAAGCTGTAAATGATAAGATGATGCCAAGAAAGCTTCTATTTTGAAGATTCATATAAGTCCAAGACAAGATATTTCTATGTTTTGCGTCAGCGCGCACAATGAAAATGTGTGATTTTTAAACAAACCAAACACGATATATTTTTGCAGTTAAAATGGTAGCATAATGATCATTTAAGGAGACAACATCCTAATAGAAAACTAAAATAGGAAAGATGAGCAATATTGAAAAACCATTATTACTAGATTCAATTTGAATCCTGAATACTGGCTTTTAAAGAACATAGGTCACGTTAAAGTGCGTAAAAAAATTCTTGACATGTCTTTTTTGTAATTTGTTAGTTTGCCACGTACCCTCCTTCATTTCTAATTTAAGCTGACGCAAAACACAGAATTAAACTGGTTTGGCTTATTTTCATCACTTCCTACTGAAGAAATGTTGAAACTCTTTTAATAACTACAGTATAAATGAAATTCCAAAGTGGTGCGATTTTCCGCAAGATATTCCCTAAATGCGTATGCAAAAAATATTAAGTCATCAAGGTCATTCAGTGCCCGCTGTTATACGTAGAATTAATAAAATGCAGAATTACACAATAATTTGTTTAATCTCATCTTTGGACTTCGATTTTTGTAAATTTCACTCCTTTGTTCCTTCGGTATTCTACTGCCGTTGGCTCATTATGACGCAGTGGGTTTAATGGATATATAACGTTATCGAAAGCTGTCCTTTGGAATGACGTAAAAACGATCAAAACCGTCATAAGATAAGATTAAAATACCGATAGCTAGCCTAAAGCTTGTATCTCTTTACAAAAATATTATGTCGGGTATAAATTAAAAGATATATCACTCGCTATAACTAAATTGAGCCATGAAGTAGATTTGATCTTAGCACAAATACTAAATACTGAAGTTAATTTAACTTAGTTTCTGTTGATAGCTATTTCGACTACTAATTTCTCCAATGCAGATCATTTGAAGATATCTGGAGGACAAATTGAAACATGAGTAATGCTCATTGTTGAAGGCCTCATGGTGACTTCAAGATGAAGAACAACAATAAAAGCGTTGTTCCATTGCTGTGTTTTACCATGTATTTGTAGAGATTTTGTCTCATTTGCATTTACTCCATATCCCTTCATTGTTAA
>MJUU01066874.1:149995-164059 GCA_002080025.1 Modiolus philippinarum
GTAAATTAAAGGATGCATACTGTTATCCTTTCAGATAATGGGAAAAAGAAAGAGCAATTTAACAACAGGAAAAATCACATCCTTATTTTCGGAACTGATTAATCATTGCATTTTTACAGTGCACCTTTGTATCAAATATTAGTTTGATTTAATGCATTGATGTGTAAAAGCTTCTAGATCATTGTTCCAAACCCGAATAAAAACTACTTCCATTTTGAGGAGACCTGATGTAGCTGAGACTTTGTCCGCCATTCATGACATGTAAGCTGATAAAGCTCCTAATAACACCATTTTTATATGCACAATATTGCAAGCTGTCACATTTAAGAGTTGGGGATCGATTCATCTGCAGGTTATCTCGCACATACTGTAACGACACTGTCAAAAGAGGAGGCCATTGTCAATCAAAAGTCAGTTCCTTTGGTATGTCAGTTAGTAGGGTATCTTGTGATGTTCTCTGCTTGAATTTACTGCATTTTATTGCATGTTCAGCAATATGTACTACCTATGAAAGCTTATTTGGGTCACATTATGTGGTGCCACATAAAAAAATCAACACAAATCGTGGCCACGAGATACAAATCGTTCCCACTAATAAACAAATCGTTCCCACAATTTGACAAAATGTGGCCACGAATTAACAAATCGTTCCCACGATTTGACAAATCGTAGCCACGAGAAACAAATCGTTCTCACGATTTGACAAATTGTGGCCACGCGAAACAAATCGTTCCCACGATTTAACAAATTGTGGCCACGAATAAACAAATCGTTCCCACGATTTAACAAATTGTGGCCATGAATAAACAAATCGTTCCCACGATTTAACAATTTGTGGCCACGAAAAACAAGCTGTTGCTACGAATTAACAAATCGTGGCCACGAGAAACAAATCGTTACCACCATTTAACAATTCATGGCCACGAGATACAAATCGTTCCCACGAATTATCAAATCGTTCCCACGAATTAACAAATCGTGGCCTTGCGATTGTGGCCACGATTTTTAATTCTGGGAACGATTTGATTATTCGTGGGAACGATTTGTACCTCGTGGCCACGATTGGATAATTCGTGGGAACGATTTGTTTCTCGTGGCCACGATTTGTGTTGATTTTTTTATGTGGCACCACATAATGTGACCCAAATAAGCTTTCATAACTACCAAATCGATCTCCAATCTTATCTACTGTGTTAATTGGCCTTCGGAAATACTGTGATAGTAGTTTTGCTACCGTAACGAGTGGTGTAAACCATATGTGGATATTGAAAAATTCGAAAGATCTAATGGATATTCTGAAATCCAGATCATTATCCTAAAAGCAATAAGACTTTTTATTTCTCCACTGTGCACACCATAGTACCTCATGAACAACTGTAAGCAATCCTTTCTATTATTATTCGACGTCGTTTCGTGAAGAGTGATACTTATAGACGTTTTACTTATCTAGTCATAGGCTGTAATAAATCGGACTTTGTTCGACAGGAATATAAATCTAAGAATAGGTACACCAAAGAAGACATCATTAAACTCTTTGACTTTCTTATCGATGACATTTTTGTCCATTTTGGAGGACGACTGTTGCAATAGACGGCCGGCATCCGAATGGGTTACGAATTGTGCACCTCTTCTGGTCGACCTTTTTTGTACTCCTATGAAGTTGATTTTCTCGATGAGCTGATAAGAAAAGGGGCAAAAAACTAGCAAAATCTTTCAGTTACAGCTTCCGAACATAGATGATGTTCTGTCATTGAACAATTCTCGTTTCGGTGGCTACCTTAGACACTAAGCATACCACAAATACTCAAAAATTGGCTTCTTATCTTGAACTTAATTTTGAAATTGACTTTGGAGGGAAACTTTACACTAAGCTTTATGAGAAGCTAGATGATTTCATCTGAGTACTGAGTACTGAGTTTGTCTTTGTCTTATGGATTTCATGAGTCCTGGATTGTCCTTCGGTATTTTCTTCCCTTTCTTTAATTTTTTACTGATATGTCCAATTGGGTCCGACTCCTCCGTTTTTGTCTTGTACGAGCTGCATCCATAGTTATTGTACTTGTCCTATCAAAACATAACTACATTGAAGTTTAAAACTAAAGAAACGACTCCATATAGACTTATATCAATTGAAATGTATAAAAATTGTATTCAAAAGAGACAAAAATTACCACAAGCTGTATTCTGTGTATTATTCTTCGGTATATACACGTAGTCCGCAAACAAGCATCAAAATACTCATATGTTATGCAAGGTAAACTCGAATACTAGTGTCGGTTGAATAATCGTTCATGTGTAAGCCAAAATAGTATCCTGTGAAATATGATCCAAATGGAACAAATGTTATTGATATATCTATGAGATTTATTCCGTCTGGAGCTTATTTCACCAGGTGAGCAGTAAATACTTTCCAGCTGGAGATTATTTCACCGGGCGAGCTATGAAATTTGTTCCTTTGGAACTTATTTCATGGCGGATAATGTAAACCGTTACACGTGCACAGCCATTTTAGTCTTATAGTTGACTTCCGAATCGGTATTTTCAATTTTGCACATGGTTTGTTAAATTTCGATAAAATGCAGATTTTTGTAATAGATTTGGAAACTCCGAGCAAATAAAGGCGTATCTGGGACGCTCCGAGCCTAATCTTGACGTAAAGGTTATGCCCCGTGGTAGAGAAACAGAGTAAATAAAAATGCACAAAAATACAACCGCCATGACCTGTTCGACAATTTATGCTATCTGATTTCTGTCAAATATGTTAAAAATTTTAGAAAATATTTTAAGAAACATTAAAGCAATATAAACTCTAAGCAACAATGTGACGCAACTGAAAATATAAAATTATTGTGCATATGCATTACTTTTTCTGATTTGTTCACCTCTATCCGTCAAATAGTTTGCCCGTTTCTCCAGTTCTATTGCAATATTAACATAGAACATATCGTTACATTTTTGAATAGCAAATTCCTCGTGGATGTGATAGTAAAATAAATTTATTTACATTTTGAACATAATATTTTTCACATAACTGATGATAGATGCAAAGCAGGAAATGCCTACCCGATTGAACGCAACCAGTCTCACTCCATCGGGAGATCACCCGAGCCATGGGAAGTCATGGTAACATGGTGACATGCACATACTACTTTAGTATGCTGTTCTCGGATGACGGATGTTGCATGCAAAACGCACCAAATCTCACTCCTTAAGAGACTTCTATATCGGTATTCTTGGCCTGAATTATGTTTACACAAACATGTATTTTAATATTTAATTCCTATTAAATGCACAAAGTATTCTCATTGTTTCCGACATCTAAATTAACAACACTGTTTTTTTTCATGACGATGACCAATGAAACCTCACCATATCTATCGAATTCCTAACTTATAGATAAAGTATTCATTGTTTTGATTATAGTTTTTATGCCATTTGTCTTCATTATTATTCGCCTGAACTTTGCATGCAGGTGCATCTTTGATTGACTCACAGCCTTCAAGAAAATTAGATCTCTTTGACCTATATTTTCCGTTTGAGATTCAGTCACTTTACATGGTAGGATCATCTAACCTTGCAAAGGTAAGCATCACTGATGGTAGGTCAGCATCCACGCAAAATAGGGTTACTTTGACCTACATTTTTTGCTTGAGTGAAATGAATTCAAGTTAACGTCCGAGTTCAGATCTCAGTTACTGTACATGGTCGGATCATCTAACCTCGCAAAAGGTAAGCATCTCTAATGGTAGGTCAGCATTCAGGCAAAATTAGGTTATTTTGACCTATATTTTCCGCTTGAATGTACAAGTTTACATCTGACCTTGCATACGGATGCATCTTTGATAAAAGAAAAGTATCCAGTATTAATTACAATTATTTGACCTATATATTTGGTTGATAGACTTAAAATCGATTTTAAGAATGAGTTCATATATCATTTTATATACACAGTATAATCATGCTATTTTGCATACACTCTTGCATATGCATGCATTTTCGATAGTTAGTCAGCATCCAGGCAAAATTGGGTTGGTGTGAAAATGTGCAATAACGAAGCCAACATTGTAATCATTGATTACCTATGTTTATTGTTCAAGTGAGGTACTTCCATACATATATTTGGGTTTTATTCATTAACTAGTACTATTGATACAAACTATATACTTGTTTGCTATGTCACTGTTTGCTATGTCAACAAAATACTATTCAATATCTTTGCAGAATACTTCTCGCTATCGAATGCAATGTGTTGCTACAAAAATGTAAGTCTTCTATCAAAGTTATATTGTCAGTGCTGTAAATAGCGACGAGATGCTGTTAAAAAATTGCAAAAATATTCCATGCCTGAAATAAATACAAATATTTTTAAGAAGAAGAGAGGTATAATCAGTAGTTCTCGCTTGCAGTGTGAGTTAAACTACTCGTTGTAGATCATTCATATGTTTCGAAGGGGAGGTGTCATACAGCGCCCTGAAATTATGCCTACCTCTCCCTTAATGACACTTGGTTTATTGCAAAAGTTTAAATCACATAAGTCATTACAATTTATTAAACAAATCCGATGCTTGCATTTCTTTCCGAACGTACAGTTAAAAACTGTTTACACAATAATACATTTCCTACTGCTTTCTCTAGTATTTTTATGAGATTTCCAGCTTGAACATAAGTGTTATCTCTTACAGAGAAATAAATTAATAAACACTTGCCAAGTTTAATTGTGTACTAAATTACGCAATAAAATCATACATGTTACAATATGAGTTTGCTGGCTTCTTTCGCTTTGATACAGAAATTGTGTAATGTATCCGTTACTTTGTCTGCAAAGTTTGGCATCTCCTTTTAAACCTGTTGAGGAATGTCCGATCTTTTGTAACACACGTGCGAATTACGTGTACGACAAAACCTGATACGGAACAACAAAACTATGAATGTTCCTTTTTTTCTTTTTTTTTTCCAAGTAGTTGTTTCATGGTATTAATCGGGTTAAACGTGAAGTAGGAATTTAATAATAATATTGATTTAATAAATTTGAAAAAAAAAACTAGGGAATCCTGTTATCGTCATATTTTATTTATTTGCTATTTATTTTCCGTACAGATCCAGAACGAGATAGATGATTTAACGGGACACACAACATTGCAACCAAAAAAAAAAATAATAATACGAAAACACGTACTTTCGATTCGCATGATAAAACCGAGACAAAACACAAAATCGTCGAAGAAAATTTATGAGTTGTTAAAACAGTATTTGCTCGTCAGTATCAGTGTTTAAGTGGTTTCCTCTTAACCTTTTTTCATGTATCATTTTAAGGTGTATAGAAGAACATGCTAATCTGGTGTCACTCTTCATTTTCTTGCGAGTCTCTATGTGAGCCTTAGTTTTTTTTATGTTTTTTTTTGTATAGATTTTGCTATGTTTTTTGTATAGATTTTTGTATAGATTTTGCTATGTTTTTTGTATAGATTTTGCTATGTTTTTTAAATAGATTTTAATATATTTCTGAATTTGATTTACTTGGTTTACGTAACGTTTGATTCATGGATACTCTTATGTCGTCTTTCTGGAAGGTCGGCTTTTTCGTTTTTATCTTCTACAAGCTAGAAAACAGAATTAAAATAAAAACGCCACCGAAAAGTTAAAATTGTTGTTCGCCGATAACCCAATTTATTTCATTTCCATATCTGCTGGCGTAACCAGACTTGGATTAGTATTTATTTCAAACCACGAATTATCTTCAATATTTTCAGCTTTAATCAAAGAATATGTAACCAGATGAAAAAATAAGGGTACATCAATACATTGCAGTCCAAACGTCAAGTGTTCTATTTTAGAGTTACTTGTTGTTAAGGTAAGTCAGTCTAAAACGAACAATCCAAGGACAATGGCAACCTCGGAAAAACAAAGAAACAAAGACATAACATGAAAGTTTGGTTAAACATCAAATCATTAAGTCCAAGAAAAACAAAAAAGCCAAGCCGTCCAGCTTAGAAACTTTAATTTCTTTTTACACTTGAAACTTGACAATGTGATTAACGCCTATTTCAATGGCATTGTACATAAAAATATACAATACATACATATCAAAATATTTTTTTAAAAGTGCAAATATTTATGTACATGTGCATATAAAAGCAAGTACGCATTAACTGATCAAAGACAAACACAAAAATTGCTACACACATATACACACTGGCTTTTCATTTAGATTATATTGGTTATTTGTTTAAACATCTTTGAGTTTATGGTCTTCCTAACGTTTAGATTTTATCTGCACTGAAGAGATATAAGTTGGCGAAATGTGCATATGCAGAATTTAAATTCACATTAATTTCTGTACTTAGTCATTTACAATGATGTCAAATAGTTTAATTATCTTAATTTGATTTAAAAAAATATCAATAGATTTGAATCTTGTGAACGACTTTCGAACGAAGAGTTTTGTACCTCCTTGAATATCGTTTTATAGTTTGCAAACAAATTTACAAATCGTATTCTTTTGATCTTATCCATATAATGGTCAGCGAAATACTTTTGTAATCTACTTGAGGCATTGGATTTTCCGTTTCGCTCGAAATCGGGTACCCTGTTTTTCATTTTGAACGGCATTGTGGTATTTATTGAGAATAAAATTGTAAACATCATTACCACCCGACTGTCGATGCTTTCCCCAAAGTCTCCGAATGTATGATTAAAACTCCGAAACCACAAATGATACAAATGGAGCTGATGACGCCTGGGAGCTTCACTTTTGTTTATCATGGATAAATCTGTTATATCTTTATTCCCGCGGTATCTTTGGTGTGACCTCTAACTTTGTATAGGTAGCAAAACCATAAGAGAATTACTGATGAAAATATATATCGGCAAAGATGTTCAATGTCGAGGACTGTATCTGTAAAATTAGGTCCCAATCTCTAGGACTTACTTAGATTTATTTGTATTACTAAATATAATATAATATGTGTGCTAGATTTGTTCATTTGACGTCACATGACGTTTCTGTAAACATGGTATTAACCTGGTATTCTAATACACATAATTTTTATGTTTGTAACGCTAATTTTGATTGGATAGCGTCAAAATTTTCAGGAGGTAAAATCCACGGTTAACCGTCGGAACCATTTGTAACGTATTTGCGCAGACGCAAACCAAACTTCCTTTTATTTTAATGTCGATTTAAAACCTTTTTTCGCATATGCATTAGAATAGAGATAACCAAACTGTATTTTAGGATCTTCGAGGGGTAAATCTAAGATTTTTCTGTCGAAAACATCCGTTTTCCGATTTACAGCATGATTCATATATTAACACACCTCGCAGTACGCGCGATTATAACAAAAATAATGTCATGAAATAATAAAACTATTATAGGATGGTAACTTTGATCAATACACAATCTAATTGAAATTAGAACAAGAAATTGCTCCCTACAGTCACTACATGGAAGTACCATGCAGTGACTGTAAAGAGCAATTGGTAGATCTAATTGTAATTAGATTGCGTCAATACTAATCTATTATGGACTTCTCCAGAGGGAATTGTTTTCCTATAGTGTTGTCTGGGGCGTGTAGTGCACGAGCCGACAGGCGTGGGCACTACTCGCTCCAGACAACACTATAGTAAATTATTGCATATCAGTAAAAAATCTGGAATTCTATTGGCCTAAAACCAATCACATGACATGCTCTATCTTGCGGTATTGGTGCCATCAGTCCAAAAAATCCGATATGGACCGATATAGTTGCAGTCAATACCAGATATGGACCGGTAGTTGCAGTTAAAACCAGATATTGACCGATCGGTTGAATTGTTACGTCAATTTAAGATGAATTTACTTCAACAACGTTAAAAGTGTTCACTGATGATTACAGAAATGAAATACATGTATTTTAACTTAGATATATATTTATGAGAAAAATAATTACATTGATTGCAGTTTTTCATTTTGCAAATATTAAAAATAGAAAAAATGTTACGCTTTTAAACAATCTCAAACGGAAAAATAAAAAATGAATAAGAAACAATGTAATTTATTCCGTTTATTTAATGCAATAAACACAATAGTAACTGATGTACACGACAATATCGTAAATAGACTGCCCTCGAGACCATGGTATGGACCGGAGAAATGATATGCCCGCGCCTTCGGCTTGGGCCATATCATTCCTCTGGTCCATACCATGGCTCTCGGGCAGTCTATGTATTACGATATTGCCATTTACATCAGTTACTATTATATAAACGGTTCCCGAGGGAGAAGTCCGTAATTAATTTAGTACATAACACAAAAGAAATCAAAATCGAAAGGAGGCAAAGTATAGTAAACCGGAAGTCACGTGAGGTATAGTCCCGTCGTCAAGTATAGTATCCCGCTGTCAAGGTAAACAAATAGCTGTTCAAATATAGTGACGTCAGATGAAATCGTAGGACGAGTGGTTTTACATGTTATGTACTAAATAGATATATAGACCTGCTGATTAGAGTATATTGACCGTGGACTGCGTCCTCCGTCAATATGCTGTATCCTTGTATTGATCTCATCGTTATGCTGTACAAATGTATTTATATAATAGCGCCCTCGAATAAATGGTTTTTATCATTTCAGATACAAATGTAATTTTGTAAAATGATATCCAGGTTCGTGGTCTGCACTCCCTAATTTGTCACTTTGTAAAAGTGTGGACAAACAAAATTCTCCAGAACTTCATAGTAAGTGTTTTATTTACACAGAAAGATGACTAACTTTTAGTGATTCTTTTATTGATCAATGGATCTCAGAAATCATTTGGTATGAAAAATGTTCTGTCATACTATCAATAATTTTATTTAAGAACCACGAAATCAGTTGCCTGTCACTGACATAAGTATCCTATTTCCAGAGGACAAACCTATACAGAAATGATTCAAAATATTTCCCTACTGTTGTTTAAAAAGTTTGATTTTCTCAGAAATAATTCATTTTACAAGAAATTCACATCAGAAAATTTCTGTTTTCCTTAGTGCTCAGTACAACTGGGAATGGGGAACCAGTAAAAGTCCATACCGGGATCAGCATAAAAGTCCAAATTAGGGAGTGCAGAACATGAACCTGGATATGGTCTATTACATATGTGTCATGCATTTATTCCATATCCCTTCATTGCTTAATACAAAAGAATATGAATCTTCCATGGAAGACGTATGTCGCCTGCATTAATATCAAATTTGATCTCGAAAAAAATCTCTAGGTCGATTAAACAGGAAGTAAATGTTCGACAGAACCGAATTCCAACATCGCAATAAGGGAGCCCATTCTAAAGTGACATAGAATATCGCAAGTCGCAGTGATCTGTAGTTGCTTGGGAAATTGTTACGAAAAGGCGAGACGAACAACAACAGATAAAGGTTAACATTCCAAGTTAGTAAACAGGAAGATGATAATCCACAGACCTAAAATTTGAAAATGCAGTTTAGAGCCTATACTAAAGTCACACAAACAATTTCAAGTGGCTGCTATTTATTTTAGCTGAGAAAAGTGTTACAGAACAGTTGGACGGACAACACCGACTAAAGTGACCGCGCTCTTAGTCGGTAATAGGATGTAGATGTTCGACATGACTAAAATAGGTTAGCGCTGGCCGGACTAATCCTTTATATTAGTCCCAAGTAAGCGCTGTGTTGATTTCCGTACTTATGTAAGTCACATGCAAAATGTCATATGAGTTTAACATTTATCGTTGATTTGCTTCGTTGATTTGCTTAATTTCTAATTGTTCTTGAGTGACGATATTTCTGTTTTGACTGCACTGCGCAGATACGAATCTATATGGAACGATATCAACACTGTATCAATCTCTCGGCGCGAACAACCGTTGGACTCCAAGAAACAGCGCTATTTACATTAAAAATATATGTTTAACTAAAAGTATTTTAGTGGAAAAAGAAACATATATCTGATATATATACTATATATCGATAAAAAATGCGATAAAATATTTTTAGTATTTTTTTTTTTCTTTTCTTTTGTGGGATGGATTACTCAGCTCTCGCATTCCATCTCGTGCTGTCGCACTCGATGCAATACAAGCACAGAATTCCAATAACTAATATAGTACATTATAATTTAAAAAAAAGGTTTCAAGGGAGTGACTAAAATATTAGAATAAGCATAAACGAGACTTTATGATGATACCTATCAACTGTATTACAGTTTTTGAAATGATAATTCAGAATGAGAATTTTTTTATTATGTCATCACGCTGTATCCAATAATTCATAAGCAATTACAAAGATAAACAATTTAGAGCATTAAATATTGCATGTTTTTGTTTAACTAACATGGGTTGATATAATATAAATGAATATGAAGCTCGAATTTAGTCAATTTAATGACAAATTTACTGCAAACAGAACTATTTCATTTTCCTGCAATTCATAATTAATAACCACTTAATTACAAAATGAAAACGATACCCCCTATCACGACAACAAACCAGTCTATATATTGTACTGACTTTATCACATGTTACAATTTTGGTGTCAGATTTCGTTACTGTAACTTTGATATGAATATTACAACCTTACTAGCAATAAAAATGTTTAAAAAATTATATAGCAAGCTCTAAAACTTACTAGGGATGTTTAATCATATGCTTTACTTTTATGAGGGAGTCTGTGTTATGTTTCAAAGAATTTGTGTTCATTTTCATGCACCAAATAAAAACAGTTTTGGGAAAATTAATTTAAGTTCAATTACCAAAACCGACAAAAACTTAAGTAAAATTCGGATTATGATAAATTCGGGATAAGATTGAGTCATTTAATTAGTATTCCCAATGCACCGACGAAAATATTATACAATTATAGCTTTTGCATAGGTCAATATGATGTTCTATCAACCTGAGAGATGCATATTGACCGACAGCGCAGCAATTTAGAGTAATGACTGTCCGAAACTACAGTGATCCCCGTACTCAAAACAGTTGTTAAAGACCCTGGGCATGCTTTTCTCCACATTTTTGAATTTAAATCGTCGATAGAAACGATTTTTACTAAAATGAATTCAAGGATTTATAGCTGTAAATTAGATTTCAAAAATAGTGGTCTTTTAGACTTTCATTTCAAGAAATTCACCAAACTGGGAATCAAATATTTTGTTTCGGAAATGCAATTAGTGGAAAGGTTTTCTGTAATCAAAACAAATTCTTAGTCTATAGTTTCAATGTACAATTCAAGGAAATATACCAAAACTTTGATTTAATATTGTTGCATAGTAGATTTTCAAAAAAATAAGTGGTCTTTGACATTTTCAGGAAATTTACCCAAATCGGAATTAAATATTTTTGAAATTCAATCGGTCAAAATGTTTGTTCTAATCCAAAGAAATTCTAAAAGCATGGTTGGTTTGTATAATTCCAAAACAATAAGTGGTCTTTGAGACTTTCAGGAAATTTACCGAAATTGCAATCAAATATTTTTGAAATCCAATTATTGAAAATGTTTGTCCTGGTCAAACAAATTCTAAAGACATGGTTGCTTTGTAGAATTCCAAAAATAAGTGATTTTCAGGAAAATGTTTTAAAATTTGGATCAAATACATGTTTTAATGAATCCAATTGGTGAAATTGTTTGTCCTAATCGAAACGAATTATACAAATGTTTGATTGCAAGGAAGAATTAAGAATATTAAGGGGTCTTTGAGACTTTCAGGAAATTTACCAAACATGGAATCACATTTAAGAATTATTCAAAATTTTGTTTTCGACTATACACTTGCTAACATATAAGATTTTATACACTCAAATTTGAAAAAAAATGAGTCTTTGACATTTTCAAGAAATCTACCACAGTTGGAAACAGAATCAAAATTCCGAAAGCTTATTGCAGATGTACGGCCTATACACAGCAATTCTGCATAAAGATCTAATCCCTAAATTCAAAACTATAGGGGGATTTTGCTAACATGCTACATGTGTCAAAAACCACATCTTTTGGTTCTTTATCAAAATCAACATGTTGGGATCTCTTGTTTGCAACAGATACAGATAAAAAAATCGGAAAGCTTATTATTGCGCATCTACAGACTATATGCAACAATTCTACAACAAAATTAAATGCCCAAATAAAAAAATGTAGGAGGAGTTTGCGTAAAAAATGAACATCTTGAGGTATCTTTGTTTGCACCAATATAAAACAAAGCTTATTGCGCATCTCAGACTACTAAGTTCTACAACAAAATTAAATTCTTTAATAAAAAATTGTAGGAGTAGTTTGAGTCATGAGAAAAGTGACAGACGGACGGACAGACGGTTGGAATATACGACAATATCTCCCAATTCTCTTCGAAAGTGTTGGAAAAAGAGTGTTATTTGGATATTATTCCTATCATGGATTATATGCATGACAAACAGAAAGGGCTTACATTCAAATATACTATTTGTATTGACTTTTGACATTTATTACACTCTTCTAAACCAACATATATATATATTTTCCGAGAAATGTTATAATTGTTCAAATAATATATAATATGAAATTTAATACACACCAAATGTTTATCTCAGCAAATTATATTAATCACCTGTGTTCAAAGCCTTAGTAACGAGAATTTAAAACATGTTTCAGACTAATCAATTGAATTTAAAGACCTGTTATTAGCATTTCTTTTGTTATTCAAGAGTTTATTATTCCTGTAAATGCCTTGGACTATTATTTCGTCTTTCCTTTGTTTCTCTCGATTTTAAAGCACTTTAACTGATAATTTAGCTCATATTATTTACTTACTCCGAATTGTCAACTTCGAATTAACCACTTTTACCTCATTATTTTTTATGCATATTCATTCATATGTCGTTTGCTTAAGTTTGATCTTCTGTTATATTTAAGTACTTAAATATTAGATGAAGTTTACGACAAGTTAATGTGGAAAAAATTTTGCTTTCCAAGGATCGAACCTACGCTACCTCTCTGTAATATCAAGGTGATCAAACAACATTGATTTTTTTTTTCATTAATTAAATATTTATTCAGATATATGTACAATAAAAGTGCATCGCCTAGTCTCCGATGTCACGAATATGAAAACAATAATGTTAATTTATACTTAATCTATGCTAGTAAAATGTATATGTTACAGTACAAATTGGAATCCAGTAGGATCCGGAATCCTCCTAGTACAAATTGGAATTCTAATTTCTATTGGGACAAATTAGAATTCCGATTTGTACTGGATTTAATTCAGTACAAAATGGAATTCTAATTTCTACCAGGACAAATTAGAATTCCAGTTTGTACTGGATTTAATCCAGTACAAATTGGAATTCCAATTTCTCCTAGGAGAAATTGAGATATCCTGATTTATACTAGTAGGATTCTGAATCCCACTGAATTTCTAGTATGATCCAGAATAATACTGGATAATTTGATCAAGAGGATTGTGGATATTACTGACATTTTTTATTTTGTTATAAAAGGTATGTATTTCACAGCATTTTAATTTGTAAAATACGTCCACGTGTTCTTCCATATATAAAGTTAACTAAATAAAACAAGTGATTAGTTTGAACTGTGCTCAAAGGTTTAAGAGGTTGAACCAAAACATCCATATCTTTTATACAATTAAAAAATTCATCCTTTTCTTACGAAATAACTAAATACCGAAGTTACTGTGAATTTTGATTCTGCATATGCGCATTTCGACAACTAATGTCTCTTCAGTGCAGAAAAAAACTTAACGTTTGGAGGCCATTAAGTGAAAGATGTTTAAAAACTGATAGAGAACAAAATACCAAATATGATCTAAATAGAAAGCCAAAATCAGCTAAGGACAGAGCTTTGCATGAGGGAGATACTCCTTAGTTTCAACAAAATTCTTCCATATATAAAGTTAACTAAATAAAACAAGTGATTAGTTTGAACTGTGCTCAAAGGTTTAAGAGGTTGAACCAAAACATCCATATCTTTTATACAATTAAAAAATTCATCCTTTTCTTACGAAATAACTAAATACCGAAGTTACTGTGAATTTTGATTCTGCATATGCGCATTTCGACAACTAATGTCTCTTCAGTGCAGAAAAAAACT
>MJUU01066874.1:180636-207382 GCA_002080025.1 Modiolus philippinarum
TCGATGGGATTTTTTTCTTTGGATTCCTCTTGATGTAAGCTTTCAGTCCTATGTCAACGGATTTGGCGTAGCTCTTACCGTTTCCGAGCTATGAGGGGCTAAATGGGCCAAAATTGTAAATTAACAGATAACCTAAAATTTTTATTTTTCGTCGGATGACGATGGGATTTTTTTCTTTGGATTCCTCTTTATGTAAGCTTTCAGTTATATGTCAGTGGATTTGGCGTAGCTCTTACCATTTCCGAGCTATGAGGGGCCGAAGGGGCCAAAATCGTAAATTTACAGATAACCTAAAAAATTTATTTTTCGTCGGATTTCGATGGGATTTTTTTTCTTTGGATTCTACTTGATGTAAGCTTTCAGTAGTATTTCAACGGATTTGACGTAGCTCTTGCCGTTCCCGAGCTATGAGGGGCCGAAGGGGGCCAAAATCGTAAATTTACAGTTTACCTTAAATTTTTATTTTTCATCGCATTTCGATGGGATTTTTTTCTTTTGATTTCTCTTGATATAAGCTTTCAGCATTATGTCAATGGATTGGGCGTAGCTCTTACTGTTTCTGAGCTATAGAGGGTCAAAGAGTAATCATAAGGAGTCATAAGGGCTAATTTTTATTTTCCCTAGTTTGTGTCCAGCTAATTACTTGGTCAATCTCCTTATTGTGTCCATCCAATTATTGTGTCAAGCTCTTTCCTATGTCCATACTCACTTTAAATTACACTTTTTCAAATTTCAGTGGACGACATGCTGCGGTCGTATCATGCTGCGCTCGGCGTAGCCCTTTATTGTGCATATTTGTTTATTATTCATCATGTTAATTTGTTTTGCTTTGTTGAGTAGTGTCTTTGCTTGCTTCTATCCCACGTCCCTTGTGTCAAGTTGGCAAAGATACATTCCCTTGCCCGCCGTCCCATGGTAAATATACTGAGTGCCAAGGAAAACGTAACACCTTATATCTATATTCTAGAAATCTCCTATGTCGACCTGTCGTATGAGTTTCAATTAATAATTAGGATCATTTATGGTATCTGTGGTCAGGTTGGGTCATAAAATGTCATTCTGACGATTTCATGGCTGTGGAAATAGTTGCAATTAATAATTATGATCATTTATGGCTATCTGTGGTCAGGGTGTGTCATAAAATGTCATTCTGGCCTTATAAAAATGTATGATTTTTTCAAAATTTATTTAAAATATAAAAAACTACAAAAAATTTATTAATTTTCATCAGAGACATATAAAACACGCGAAAATAAATGTCTCTGCATTTAATTTTTTTCTACAAAGGGTTAGCCTGAACTCCCCCTACCCCGTGTACACACACCCAGTAAAACAAATGCTGTCCTGTTAATTTATCTCTGTATACAGATTGTTCAAGAGTGCATTAACAATGAAGGGATATGGAGTAAATGCAAATGAGACAAAATCTCTACAAATACATGGTAAAACACAGCAACGGAACAACGCTTTTATTGTTGTTCTTCATCTTGAAGTCACCATGAGGCCTTCAACAATGAGCATTACTCATACCTCATAGCAAGTTCAAGACGGCCCCTAGCACTGGTTTGAGCGGTATTCATTGCTAATTGCTGAGCAACGCCACATCCATGTTTTTTTATCCTTTGATCCATGGATGCGGGATCGTCAACAAACATAAACTTAACTGGCAAAGTGTTCTTACAATCGCTGTCATCAATTTCCCGACAAAAAGACTAGTAGAGGACGATCACAACATTTAAACAACCACAGGGCACTCATCGAGCCAATTGTAAGAAAACTTGGCTTAATAAAATCATGAGACGTGGGCACAATAAACAGGTGGTCAGAAAAACAATTTTGAATTACAAAAAAGTAAAAAGCCAAAATTTGAAAGAATGATAGTGCATTCATATGAGAAATTCTCTCAAAAACAAGTACACCATAACTGTAATGTATATAGAGCATACATCTCTCTCACGGGGAATCTTTTTACGGACTCCACACTGCAGGAGAGACAAACTCCTGTCTTAAATTAACAATGAAGGGCATACATCTTGAACTTTTTTAAATAACGTTGTATCTCCATATTTTAAAGTCAATTTACTTAATTTAACTTAATCGATCCCACCATTGCCCACTATAACCCTGTCAACTTCTTGTCTCGATATAGGTTAATTATTGGTTTGTCATGATAATATTTTTAAATTTTATTCGTAGAATCCTGTACTAATGTTAAATTCTACATAGAAAGCACATTTTTTAAATATTTCAGCCATACATCGCATACTTTGAAATGTCATAAGCGCCCGTATGAAATCTGCAAGACATGACCAAAACCGGAACCGGAACTTGCAGTTTTCATAGACTTTAAAATCTCATACGACATCGAGCTAAAGAATTTTTCTTTGTAAAATTACTAAGCCAAGCGTCTGCTTAAAGTTTTGCATCCATGAATTTTTAGTGCACTCTTGAAAAATTGCCACGGCGTCAACGTTTGATTAGGTGGCCAAAATTAAAATTTCCAAATTGTCTGATTATTTCAATCACACTGACGAAAAATTAAAGAAAAAAATTACTCATTCTTCAAATTCTGAGTTCCAATTTTGTCAAGAATATGTTTAAAGTTGAAATTTGTCAAATTTGATCAAAAAAGAAGCTTACAAAATTTCAAACTGATTAATCGAGGATCAGAGAAGATACTCGCTAGATTAATGTCTGTTAATAGGAAGAACCATGTATTTTGAGAACTAATGTCTGTTAACAAGAAGAACAATGTATTTTGAGAATTAATGTCTGTTAATAGGAAGAACAATGCATTTTGAGAGTTAATGTCTGTTAATATGAAGAACAATGTATTTTGAGAATTAATGTCTGTAAATAGGAAGAACAATGTATTTTGAGAAGCAAACAAGGGAATGTTTAAACAAACTCCCTATCATTCACTGATTAAATGAATACCGATGCCAAACATTTTCATGGGGTTTAGCTGGACAATAAAGAAAATCAATCATGCGTGAAATCGCTCCAAAAAACTTTTCTTGTGCAATTCATGCAAAGTATTGCGAGAAGAGTTGGTTCAAAAATCAGTCATGTGGATTTTTTTTAAAGCCTGTGTAATTACAAGTAAATTGTCAGTTTTATTTGTTGAAAATTGCTATTTGTGCGAAAGAAAAAAATTAAGTGTAACGTTTTCATTGGCACTCAGTATATAATGTCTAATTCAAAATTATGAAAAGAGAAAACAATATGAAACTGAAAGTAAGATTTACATGTATGCCATGTCTTACTTTAATGGAACTTTTAAGGTAATACACATGGGATAGGGGGATAACTGCATTCGTTTTATAAAATATTTCAAAGTGTCGTGTCTTCATTACAATATCTAGGTTTTGAATGGCATCTTAAAAATATTAAATAAAATGAAAGTCAAATTTTTGCAAAGGGAGGTAATGTTTTCTCCTTGGCATTCAGAATAAAGGAATTTTAAGACTCTTTATGCAGTTTAACTTACATTGTGAAAAAACGGTGCATTGAATTTTTATAAAATTTTGATATAAGTCATATGTGTGGAGGACCTTTAATTGACCAGGTATTTGGTGGAAATTGAATGTAAGAACTTTCATCTACAAGAAATTCAATGAAGCTATGTTTTCAGCAATGTTTTGATATCATATTTTCCTTTTTATTGCAAATCAACACTTCATGCATGCTTATGATAATTATTCTCTCATATTTAGGTCTACAAGTTTATATAAAGTAGTTTGGCAATTTAAAGGTATTTTATGGTAATTCTTATGCATCTACAGTACAGTAGTATACGCTTATATAGCTTTCTGAACAGAATTTAAAACTTCTAAGATAAGGGCGTTTCGATGAATTATAAAACAAAAAATTTACGATGACATTTTTCAAAACTTTTTCTCGAAATATATTAGTATTTAGTAATTGTTTCATACTCCAAATTTAAAGAAAATTGACTGCGTGGAAAATGTTGGGTTACGCTGGGTCTACTACCTTAAATGGGTTGGCATGAAACTAATTTTACAATGAATGTGGACTCTAAGCATTCAGAGGAAATTAGATATAAGATATGGTATGAAGGTATAACTAGGAAACTTAAAATGTAAATGCTAGTAAATCTGATATCTTAGGCCTTTCATAGAAAACAAAAATATCGTTCATTACATAATAACTAACAAATTGAAACTTGATCTCATTTAACTAACAACAACAAACGAATGTATAAAGAAAATATTCGAGTAATTGTAGTGTATTTACTATCTATTACCACAATAGAGTTTAACAAATATTTGTATCAACCTCAGAAAAGTTGACAAAAAGAGCTCTTGTAAACTTTTTGTCGTAAACATTAATCGTCAATAAATGAGACAGTAACATTAAATGATGAATATAGACTTCACTCTTATTTAAATAAATAATGAAGAAATGCAGTAACTTTGTACATTGTAATATTGATTTTCGACGCAAGACACAGTAATCGTGCACGTCTTAATAGCATTTCTTTGCCAAAATGTCCTTTAAGACGTCCATTCTCTAAGCTATTATTCTTTCAAATAATAGATGGAATATTGTATTTTCATTTGTTCAGTTGCTCCTTTATGTACCCTCCTGTTAGTAATAATCAGAAAGGTAAATATTTTGTCTTACCTGTATATCATATTTCTCTTTGTGAGCAGATTTTCAATAATTTTTTTTTTTTTTCGCCGCCATTAACTTGCAATTGAGCCAGGTTGAATGCAATTATGAAACATTTTAAATATTGAGTATCTGTATGCACTCTTGGGTACTTTCTAATAAGTTTGACTGCTAAAACATTAGTAACCAGTTCAAAATTAATTAGTACATAGGTTACATCACCAAAATTTCTTCATTTAAACTTCACTCTCTCTAATTTCTATCCAGTTTTCACATTTCCACAACTTAAACACGTTAATTATGAAATTTCTCACATCTCGTTAAATAAATTTTACAATGTTTGAAAGCTCGGCAAGCCTTGTTTTCAAACATTTGCAAAATTCATTTAACTTGATGTGAGAAATTTCATAATCAACTATCAGTGCGTTAGTTCTGAATGTTGCGTTTTTACTTACGTAACTTTTGTTTTTCTGTATTCTCATTTTTTTGTCATGTCCCTGGAATTAAATTTTTATAACAACATTCCATTGTGCCTTAGTTCTTAATGTTATCTTTTTATTTCCGTGCATTGTAGCTGTCTCACGTCCTTGTTTTGTCTTTGTTTTTATCTGTTACCGTTTCTTCCATGTCTTTGGACTTCGAGTTTTATAGTCATCGCTTCCCTTGTTCCTTCGGTATTCTACTGCCGTTGTTTCAGTATTCTACTGTCGACGTTGCTTTAAGAAACCAAAACACATTGTTTTTTATAACTTTTTGCTTCAACCAATAGTAATCTTTCACCAAGTAATTTTAGCCGACTTCGTGACATGTACCGTGCTTGAAACATATCATGATTTCATGCTTACAATTCCGGAGCACCTGATTATGTCACCATGTTTTCTTTGTTATTTATCATGTCTTGTCAGTTTATGTCGCATCTGAATTCATGATTATAGATTTTCAAATTACCGTTTATTACTTCGGTATTCCTTTGCCGATTTATTCTCTTTGTATTTTTTTTTTCGAATCAAAGGCAGGTATGATTTAGTTATAATCATGTAGAGATCGGGTTTTATCGTGATTTATCAGTGTGATTTATCATAATTGTTACACCAAAGTCATGTACTAACTGCCCAACTTTCAGAGAATCTAAAAGTGAAAGAAAGCAAGGAGTGTAAAGAAAAATAAGTCAAATCAATTTTGTAGAATTTATTAATATTTACTGCAGCATTGTAGTTTGCACTATCAGGGTCATAGAGATGCTATATTTTTCAATCCATTGGATCAAACTATGAAGCGAATGTCGAACCTAAAATCACGAATTCATAGAATAAGGTGGCATGATTTAAAATTCTAACTCATCTAATTACGCACTAGCTTATATTATTATACACCTTGGCCTTAAGCAATGTTTGATTGACAGGTTTCAAGGAGTTTTCTCATGTTTAGTATAGGATTAGTTATTTTCAACCTGCATAGCTTAATGGGCCGATGTGTTCCATATTTCACATGAAATTAATTTGCCCTTTAATTAATATTTTAAAGTATATTGACATGTACTTATCCTATTTAATATAAAGGCTGACATCAGGCGACTTTGATTTATCGCAATGGTTGTAGAATATAGAAATTTTATGCGTTTCTCTCACAAGCTGATTGAGTGCATTACAATACTATTTCATTGCGTTGTTATATTAATGAGTATATGCACGTAAATGGCAGAATACTAAAAGTGCATTTTTTATTCCTATTTAGTCAAAGAGGATTTCTATTTGAACAATGACAGAATAAAATGTGTTAGCTTTCGGTTATTTTTATCACCTAGTCTTGACCACCAAATGATTCTTGTATTGATTTGCGAATGAATGATATTTGTTTTTGAAGGTACAAAAAACGAAATATGACAAACGACCAACAACCAGAACAAGAATGTGAACGAGCATACCATTTAAAAAACTTCTTTCACATATCATTGACATATTTTGGTTCTTGATTTTCGATACCCCCGAAAAGGAAAATGTAAGGGCATTTTATTTTATAATTTTCCGCTCGTTCAGTGTGGGGTGAAGTGCTATATTTTCAGCAAATAATTTTTCTATGATTTATCATGCCCGGCTTTATTGTCGGTATATGTTGTCATTATTTTAACCAGGTGCAATTGAATCATCTGTGTTTTTCAAAAAAATACATAACATTTAAAAAGTATTGATTGGATAATATTTTATTCCAATTGTACTGAATTTTTTGCTTTTTCTATTTCATAATACAACATCTTCAGAATTGTAGATTTGGATCTTTTTAGTTGTATTGGGTTTTTGTTTCTATAAAATGTCATGAACATTGTGTAAATGTCAAATAACGATGAACACTGATATAATAACAATTTTTACAGGTAGAGAACAAGTATACTTTGTGAAATAAGACTCGAATATACATTACGATAACTAATCGAAGAAACATATACAGAGGAAGAAGTGATGAAAATGTGAGTTTCTGATTAGAGGACTTGTTTTTCAACAGACTTTTCCAATGGGCAAAAACTGTGCACCTCTTTTAGTAGAGCGGTGGATATTTAAAAAGTCGCTTATTTAACGAATTTAAATTACCCAAAAGCCCCATGGAATTTTATTGCTGAATATTATTTATCAACACCTAAACTGCCAGAAAATTCCTGTCGTCGAGTTAAATCGGCCCCTTTGACGTTCAAAATGGCGATTTTTGACGTTACCCTACTCTGCAAAATACACACGGACTGCGCTCAATGAAATTTTATTGAATTCACTACTTTTTCTCGAAACTCAATACTACAGAAACAAAACGCATGCAATAATGTACTTTAGTCCGTGGGCTGGAAACACTTCCCGTGCACCCCCCCCCCTACTTCCGAACCAGACCGGGTTTTTTTTTCAGTCCTTCTATGTCCCCTCTTCAAAATAAAACATGTTAACACGAACATAACCTGCACGCATAGACAGTATAGGGCCACTTTTATAGTACACCCGAAAAATTATTGTATTTTCGTTTTAACATAAGTTTCATCTTTTAAGCTCCATAACTTTTTACAGATAAGTAATATGTACTGAAATTTGGTATCAAATTAAAGCTAATTTGATATGCTTTAAGAAGGAACACAAGTTTGGGAACTTTACGCCAATTTTATGGTCTGGGGATACAAAAATTCTACCCCTACCCCTGCAAAAAATTGCGAAAATGTCGATTTAAAGCTGTCAATTCCTTTCAGATAAACAACCCTCGTCATTTGATCTAGTTTTTATGCCTAACTTATCAGTTGTTATACAATGTTGGAAAATAAAACCATTAAAGTCCATAAAATTTTGATTTTTGGTATAAAATTTTTGAAAAATGGAATTTTTCGGAATTTTGGATTTTTCACAATTTCGACTTTTTGATCTTAAGGGTCGTAAAAATCTGAATATATATTTAATATTTGCCGATGCAATAATAATTTATGATATGTTAGCAACAAATTATACGCAAAAAGTTTGGTTTCAGACATATTATAGGTTCATAAATGTCAAAATTAGTACCCCTCCCCCTAAAAATTAAGAGAAAATTTGATATATTCAGGCTCAAAATGATAAAAAGATAATGTTTAATGGGAATTCTAGCGTGTATTTCACTACAACTGACATGCAGAAGATCATTTAAGTAGATTAAAATTTTTCAAAAGGTCTCATTTCGACTCTTCTGTCCGAAATTGTATGAAAAATGGGAATTTTTCCGTTTTTCAGAATTTCTGCTGTCTTGACTTTGAGATGCAAGTACTTCATATAATTGATATATAACTTGAAAATGTTGATTAAATATCATTTCATCATATCTAAGCAATTAGAAAGTGTGCTTTTAAGCCTTTTAGACTAACTACAGTCTCATAAATTACAAACATATTACCCTTTACCATACATATTCAACACAATTTATTTCATTTTATTCAGCTTGAAAAGCTTTTAAACATTGTATAAAGGTCCAATGACATATCATTTTCAAACACCAAAACACACAGAGCCTCACATTTATCAAAAATAAGATCATGCGCCCGGTTTATGGGTAGTTATTCAGCGATTTAACTTTGAATTTCGGAAAATTCTGAACTACTGAAAATTCCCATTTTTCACGATAATCGTCCAAAATATTCAATTTTACCCATATTTTGGTATCAAAATTACATATTATGATGTATCAAATGCATCTTTTGCAAAGATAGTAAAACATTAGTATGCTTTGTTCATTTATATGTACAGACGGTTATATTTTGGAGATTTTTAAGTTTAATTTTGTTGGGGTAGGGGTAAGATTTTTAGTATTTAGAGACAAATTGAACACTCCTTATTTTTCTAAACAGTGTTTTTAAATAACATATGTATCGGTTAAGACAATAAATTGGCATATCTGCAGATAAATCCTCAAGATTTGCCACATATAATGATTTAAAAGTGAATTTTGGACAAATCTGAAATGCTAAAAATTTCCATTTTTCATCAATTATGGACAAAATATTGAGTTTAAGCTGACAACTGGGATTTGAAATACCGAATCATGATAGTGTTCATGCAACTTAGTTATATGCAACGCAGAATTTGCGTGTGGTGATTATTTTTATCCCAACATAGACAAAAATATTGACAATTTTGGGGGAAATGTGTTGGGGTAGGGGAAAGATTTTTGGTATCTAGAGTCACATTCAACACCCCTTGTTTTGCTAAACAATCTTTTAAGATATCTTATGTATCGCTTAGAACAATTAATTGGCATATCTGCAGATATTCCATAGATTTGATACATATTGCGATTTAACAGTTAAGTATGGACAAATCTGAAATACTGAAAATTCCCATTTTTCATCAATTTGATGAGAAATGTTAAGTTTAGTCGACCAATGGGTGTTAGAATACCAAATCATGATGTAATTCATGCAACATTGTAATATACAACAAACATTTTGCATGTTCTGATTATTTGTATGCGAACATAGACCAAAAAACACCAATTTAAGGGAAAATTTGGTGGGGTAGGGGTACAATTTTCGGTATTTAGAGTCACATATAACACTCCTTATTTTTCTAAGCAATGCTTTCAGGCAACCAATGTATTGCTTAGAACAATTAATTGGCATATCTGCAGATCTATTCTATAGATTTGATATATATTGCGATTTAACAGTGAACTATGGACAAATCTGAAATGTTGAAAATTCCCATTTTTCATCAATTTTGGGAGAAATATTGAGTTTTAGTCGACCAATGGCTGTTGAAATACCACATTCTAATGTAATTCATGCATTAATGTCATATACAACACATATTTTGCGTGTTCTTGTTATTTTTATGTGAACATAGACAAAAAATTGACAATTTCAGGGAAAATTTGTTGGGGTAGCGGTAAGATTTTCTGTAATCAGAGTCACATTTAACACTCCTTGTTTTTCTTAGCAATGTTAAAAGACACCAAATGTGTAGCTTGGTACAATTAATTGGCATATTTGCAGAAATATCCTCCTAATTTGGCATATATAACGATATAGCAGTGGACTTTGGACAATTCTGAAATGTTGAAAATCCCCATTTTTTCACCAATTTCGGGCAAAATATTGAGTTTAAGTCAACAAATGGCTGTTAAAATATAAAATCATAATATAATTTATGCAACATTGTCCTATACAACACACATTTTGCGTCTTCTGGTTATTTTTTTGCGAAAATAGACAAAAAATTGACAATTTTAGAGTAAATTTGTTAGGGGTAAGTTTTATTGATATATGATGTATATATTACCTAAAAACGGCCATTATTTGTTATGGTTGTAAAGCTAATATAATAAGCTTTCATTTGATACCTTTTTTAAATGATATTTGTTTACAAAAAAATATTATTAGGCAAAAGAAAGAAAAAACTTTATATTGAAGAGAATAGATTGAAAAGCTTAAAACAATATTCAGAATTGGGAATTGAGATGCACTTCGGGTTCTCTAGATCATCAAAATTACGCAATATCAATGAAAATATCAGTTTTTTCGTCATTATTTCATTTGGGGTAGGGGTACGTTTAATTGCGCTATGGAACGTATTGGGCATAGAAATCTTAAAAACTTGGATTCTTTGTGAAGCTTATATAATAAGCAATCATTTGATACCTCGTTTTTATAACTTGAAGGCATTATGTCAACATTTTGAAGCAACTGAAAGAAAAACTTGAATGAAAAACGAAATTTTCCAAAATTTCGGTAGGTGGGTCTAAAAATGGGCCAAATTCCACAAGTGCGTGCAGGTTATGCTCGTGTTAACATGTTTTATTTTGAAGAGGGGATGTATGCGGACTTAAAAAAATGAGTGGTGTTCGGAAGTGTCGGGGGTGATGTTTCAAGCTCCTGGCTTTTAGTCTTTTACCCTCTCCTAATTAAATTGACAATTGTTTCACGTAACTATTGGCATATTTGTTTAAAAGATACATCATTTCTCCACGTTAAATTTTTGACCTAAAATTGTGTTTTGCAAATATTTTGATCCCGTATTTAAACAATGTTGTACCGATTTGGTCATTATTTTATAATTTATCGTTTACCAGGCATTCGGCTTTGAATGATATTTCAACAGTATTTATATTTGTTTGATGTCTATTTGACATTATTACTATTATTTAATATGTGACACATGTTTATACTTTCTTATTTGCTCAGCTTTAAAACGGGAGTAATTAACTAAAGGGTGTGTTTGTGTATTGGGTGTGTTCGCATAGTTAACATATGAAAATGCGGCAATGTACTTATCGTGTCAAGTCGGGGTCAAGCTCTTCTATGTTAGGCAAAAACTGGAAACAGCAAAGCGTTTAAAAATGAAAAAGCTACACCTCACAAAATATGTATCCTCACTTGAACAGATTACCCAAAAAAACTTAAAATTTTCTGAAATCAGAAAACATTCCAAACGGCTAGTGCTTCATTGTAAATTGCAAAAAATTACAGTACAAGTTATTGAGTTGGAATTGTTGGCAAAACAAAATCCAACAAGATATACGATTCCATCCTTTTGTGTGTTTTGTTGCGGTGTCGTATGAGATTTTAAAGTCTATGAAAACTGCAAGTTCCGTTTCCGGTTTTGGTCATGTATTTGCAGATTTCATACGGGGGGTTAAGAGATTTCAAAGTCCATGAGATTTTAAAGTATGCGATGTACGACCGAAATATTTTAAAATATGCTTTCTTTATAGAATTCAACGTCAGTAAAGAATTATACGGATAAAATATTTATAAAACTGTTAAAAATATTGACATGACAAACAAATAATTAACCGATATCGAGACAAGAAGTTGACGGGTTAGTGAGGATCGATTTAGGTTTGCCGTAAATTGACTTTAAAATATGGAGATACAACGTTATTTAAAAAAGTGCAAATGGATGCACTCTTGAAAAATCAGGATACAGAGATACATCAAGAGGACAGCATTTATGTTTTTACTGGGTGTGTGTGTGTTTGTATGTGTGTGTGGGGGGGTAAGGGGTGTTCAAGCTAACCCTTTGTAAAAAAATGAATGCAAACAGACATTTAATAACGTATGTTTTATGTGTCGCTGATGCAATTTAATACATTATTTGTGTTTTTTTTATATTTCAAATCATTTTTTACTAAATTATTCATTTTTATATGTTTTTATCTTCTTGAAATCCTGTTACTTCATCTTTCAATATTGTGTGGTTACTAATGTTTTGGGAAAAAGCTAAGGACATTATTACATACCAACCTACAGAGAGCCTAAATGGTCACATTTATAACCATACCTGACCACAGATAGCCATAAATGGTCATAAATTATTACTTGTAACCATTTCAACTGCCATGAAATCTGCAATCACCAGGTCATAATGACCTTTTATGACCCAACCTGACCATTGATAGCCATGATTGATCAAAATTATTAATTGCAACTATTTCAACTGCCATGAAATTTGCAATCACCAGGTCAGAATGACATTTTATGACCCAACCTGACCACAGACAGCCATTATTGATCAAAATTATTAATCGCAACTATTTCCACAGCCATGAAATCTGCAAGCATAAGGTCAGAATGACATTGTATGACCCAACCTGACCACAGACAGCCATTATTGATCAAAATTATTAATCGTAACTATTTCCACAGCCATGAAATCTGCAAGCGTAAGTTCAGAATGACATTTTATGACCCAACCTGACAACGGACAGCCATTATTGATCAAAACTATTAATCGCAACTATTTCCACAGCCATGAAATCTGCAAGCATAAGGTCAGAATGATATTTTATGACCCAACTGACCACAGACAGCCATTATTGATCAAAATTATTAGTCACAACTATTTCCACAGCCATGAAATCTGCAAGCATAAGGTCAGAATGACATTTTATGACCCAATTTGACCATAGACAGCCATTATTAATCAAAATTATTATTCGCAACTATTTCCACAGCCATGAAATCTGCAAGCATAAGGTCAGAATGACATTTTAGGACCCAACCTGACCACAGACAGCCATTATTGATCATAATTATTATTCGCAACTATTTCCACGGCCATGAAATCTGCAACCATAAGGTCAGAATGACATTTTATGACCCAACCTGACCACAGATAGCTATTTTCAAAGTTGAGAACCTATGTAAATTCTGTGTATTTGCTTTTGTCGTCGTTTTCTGTGTTTTAAAAAGTTCTTCCTTTTTACAAAGATTTTCAATTTTAGAACTTTTGATTACCATTTCGGGGAAAAAAACATTTTTTTTATTTTTTATATACTCTAGTTTTGTTTACGACATTGACATGTATTTACATGTAGTTGATGGGTTATTGCATATACAATGACCGATTTTTTTTTCAATTTATACGTCGCATCTGTTTATTCTTTTATGGAACTGTCATTACTAGCCGATTTTGAATTAAACCTGGATTGACTCGCTGATAGTGTGACGGGTGCTGCTAGCAGAGCAGGACATGCTTACCCTTCCGTAGCACATCATGTCACTCCCTGTTTTCATGGGAGTTCACACTATGATTGCCTTTAGTTTTGTTTTTATTTCCGAACCTTGTGGCTATCTCATCTCATGTCCTTGTTTTGTCTTTGTTTTTCTGTGTTCCCATATTTGCCATGTCTGTTGACTTTGATTTTTGTAACCATCACTTCCTTTATTACTTCGGTATTCTACTGCCGTTGTTAGCATTCTCTCTATGTTTTTACACAAACAGAGTCCTTGTTCAAGTGAATAAATAGTAGTTCTTTACTTAACACGAAAGAAGCAGACAGATTTTGTTTTACGAAAACCTTAATTTTACTTAAGATCCCGTAAAACGTGTAATAGCACGTAATAAAGTCCGATACTGTAAAAGAAACTTTTTTTCAAAAACAACCTTGATCTCTTTAATGTCGTCGAAAGGTCCAAATTGCCAATGATTCATTTTTTGTTGTATTTATGTGTTTTTGTGAATTTCAAACGTAAAAAGCATCTAGACTTGCCCCCCCCCCTTTTCCACACATACACACACACGCGCACAAGAAAAAATGCTGCGAGAAAACAGATATTTGACTTATATCTTCAACATCAATGACTAATATGAGTCACAACTGTTGCAGAAGTCTTGCATAATAGTGATAAGCATGTGTCAAATAACTTGTTCTGAGTCCCCCTGTACTTAGTTCAAATGATTTCTTAAAACAAAATAGCCTCATTTGGCCTTGAGCGAGGTCAAGTCGAATGAAAGCTATGGCAGCATGAAACACACTTTAATTTATTCTCAACTCGGTTTAGATACGACTACCCCAAAGCAAATTTTATGTGTATTGAAAAAAGCCTTCACTTGAACACAAGGTCAAAGATGAATGTCATATGAAGGTCAAATGGTACCAAATATTCAACGCTTATTTGCCAAATATCTGAAAACTATGTCAAAAGAAAAACAAGTCATAACTCGACAAACTAAAAGTACAGCTCTTAGGGTTATGACCTTTGACCCTAAAATAAAGTATGTTTGGACCATGTCAGATAGAAAATATTGAACTCGGGTAAACCATCATTCAATATTACTTTATTACTCCGTTAAACCCCATATTGGTCTTTTATAAGTGCCATAATTGTATAATATTCGTAGTATTTGACAATCTAACATACATAGTTATATGATTAGTGAAAGAAAGATAACAGGAAACACTTACAGTGACCGAACGTTACAATCACATGCCACAATCCACCAGGGAACTGTACAAGAAAAACAATAAAATGACAAAAGACAAACATAGACAACGATCGGAACTCGGGATAGCCGGACTTGGTACCGGCACTAGCAATAACTAGCGGTAGGGTTAAACCAGTTTATGGGTACCAAAATCTCCCCTTTCTCTATCCCGTTTCCCTATAGTATAATAAACATACAAATAAAACCCAATACAGGTAGGACACTAACTCCAAGACCACAATCTTGAAAAGGAAAGAGTAAGTCAAAACGTAATTTAGAAAGATGGGTCAAGGAGTGCTCGCCACTAAACTGCCCGCTAGCTCAAGGAGCCTAGTCTGCTGGTAAAACACTGTCGCACTACGGTATTAAAATCAAATTCAAAACTTCCCGAAGGGTTTGCTAAAGAATTATTGCAAAAGTATTAGGATGTAAGACTGATTGTATGTATGTATTTATTATGTTTTCTTGTATGATTCACTTTCAGTTACTCATGCACATTTTCATTTTCACTTGTTATTTTTCTACGTGTTCGACGACCGTGGTTCATGAGTAATGATTTTCAGATGTGTGATGGATGAATGGACATTATATCGTTATGAACTTGTTATTTATTTCAGGTATCGTGTTCGCGCTACTTTACATTGTATGTAAATATTGTTAACTATGTTATATTACTTGGGAAATTTTAGGAATGAGTTCGTCCTCACCGTTTTGCCCATTGGCCCCCAGCGTGCCCCCAGCTTTTTTTTTGCCCTTTTATCGTCGTGTCCCGTTTTCTTACCCTTTCAGATATTTCACGTAAGGTCTATACTTTGTATTTGGGGTTTCATTTCGCTATGTTATATCTCCATTTAGTCCCAACTCCACGTTTCCCCCACTGGTTTGACATGACATCGTAAAGTCCGCCATTTTTTTACTTCCTTCATCGTCACGCATGTGTATTTTTGGGGAAACCAATCACAACACTCGAATGCCCCCTAGGCCCTATATAAACAGGGCGTCGTCTGCTTTCTGCACGGTTGTGGGCCGATTACCAGGGACCAATAAAGCTAAATATAACCAGAGCGTACCATCCACGACCATTTCAAAGCTGTAACCAGGCTCTTTACAATCCATTTGTCCCCATTTGTTTATTTATAAATTTACTGACCTGAGACATCTGACCCACATTTTTTACTATAAATACTATGATTTTTACATTTTCCATCCCAAGTATATAGGGGGGTCCCTAATTCTGTTTGCGCACTGGGGTTATTAATATTGTTTTATATTACTGATATGTGCCATTATTAAATTGTTATAATTGAGAACTGTTAAATTTCTCTCTGTAATTAAGTATTTTTACCAAAATATACAAAAACCAGTGCCTTGTTTTCAAGTCATGCTACCAATGACAGTTTAGCTGTATAACGAACAGCTTTAAGTTACATTACCAGTGATTTAGTCACGCTACCAGTAAAATGTTCTAGGTCTTTGGGTTACCACCAGGACCCCTACGAACGCTACATTTTTGGTGTCCGGCGGTGGGATTCGATTTACCCCTTTTATTGTTTTTGGTAAAATAACTTGTAAAATTTTTAAAATAGGTTTTTCTGTTTAAAATAATATGAGTAACAGAAGTCAGTCAGAATACTCTCATCAGTCAGAATACTCTGATCTAAGTTCATTCAGCTCTCGTGCTAGTTCTCCAGAAATGCAAAATAGGGACAATGCATATGACCGCTATAACATTTTGAGGTCCCAAGTAAATATATTTCCCAACAAATGGATAATACCAATAAGACCATCCAAAACCTGGCGGCACATTTTGACCAGCATAGCCAAGAAATTTACAATGAAATTAGAAATTTCAACACAGAAATTGTAAACCTTTCCAAAGATATTGACCACAAGTTGGAAAGGCAGTCTTTCAGTTTGACATCAGTTGTAAGTGAACAAATAGAAACCCTTTTCAAGAGGTTAAGTGAAAAACCCTCTTGGTCCAATGAAAATCAACATCACTTGATTGATGAAACTGGCAATACAGGTTTTAATTTAAAGTTACAAGTTATGAAAATGTACCTAGGAATGGGCAGGCAAGCATTACCAGCTTACCTAACCGTGCTGTTCAGAGTTCAAATGTATTTATTCCAATTGACCATGCCATGTCTGACCAAAATAGCGTAAAAATTAATCTACCAAAACCAAGTACAAATTTTCCATCAGTACAAAGACAGGTTGAAACAAACCCAAAAGGTGAAATTTTGCCACTTAAAGTATTTGAAACTAAAGAAAACATAGGTTTTACATAGTCTCATCATTTTGATGGTAGATCTAGCTGGAATGACTACAAGGTTCATTTTGAGACAGTTGCAAACCTTGATAATTGGACTGATAAGACTAAGGCTTTAAAAACTTATTGCTTGCATGCAAGATGCAGCTTTGGCTACTTTAGGTGATGTAAATACAAACTGTCCACCTACTTATAGTGAGTTGATAAGTACCTTAGCAAAAAGATTTGAACCAAAGAATCAAACAGCTGTATAGAAACCAATTAGATGCCCGTGGCAGAAAAAAAGGTGAAAGTCTTCCTGAACTTGCACAAGATTAGCTTACCCTAATGCCCGTCAAGAAGTAAGAGACAGTTTGTCATATAGAATTTTCAGAAATGCTATGAACAATGATGAACTTGAGGGGGCAATATGTCAGGGAAATGTAGACACAATAGATGAAGCACTTAACCTTGCCCTCAAGTATGAGGCATTCCATCAGAAAACCATGGAACTGATGTGCCTTCTCAAAACCATGGAAACTATTAGGTGCTGGAAATGAGGGTCAATTTTCAGCTGATGATACTAATAACCAAAGACCCAATGTACTTAAAATTAAAAGTCACAATAATGACGGTTTATATATGAAAGTGGAAATTTATTAACACAGTTTATATTGTTTATTGGACAAAGGTGCCTCAATGAGTGTTATACATTCCAAAATATTCCAAAAATTTCCTGATCATAGAAAGAATAAACTTAGACTATTGACGATGAGCTTAAAATGGCAGATGGGCGAAATGTTAGAATCTTGGGTACAGTAAAGCTACCTGTAGTATTAGATGAGCAAATTATATGGCAAATTTTTGTAGTTGCTGAAATTGATATACTTGTAGTATTAGGCTACGATTTTATGATTGCAAACAAATGTGTTATTGATATACCAAATCGGTCTCTATTACTAAACAATAAAATGATAGGCTGTGAATTAGAAAGTCAAATACCTAGACTTTTTATCTTTAGACCAAAAAGTAACCATACCTCCTAGAAGTGAAATGATTGTTCATGCCAAACCACTGCATGGATTACCATTCGGTACTACGATTGTGATGGACGCAACCATTCCATCTCTCAAAACCAAGGGTATTCTTGTTGCAAAAGCAATTTATAAAGTAGGAGTAGGTAAACTCCCTGTACGGGTTATAAATTCATCAGATAAGGCCCAAACAGTGTATAAAAATACCTGTACAAGTACTTAAGAGACTGTTTCCCCTGATGATATACTTGGTAATATGAGTGAATCAATTAAGGATGTACCTTTACCAGAACATTCACAAATAGTAGTTGACAAATGTAAAGATCACATTAATGAGAGCCAGTGTGCAAAAGTTACAGAGCTTATTTCGAAATACTCAAAGGCCTCATCCAAAAGTGACTTTGGGCATTCTGATATAATTCAACATCAAATAAACACTGGAAATGCTTTACCTGTGAAACAAACCCTAGAAGAGTTCCCCTTTCCCTAAGAAAAGAGGTTGATACTGAAATACAAAGAATGCTGGACAGCAAAATTATTTGTCTCTCTATATCCCCATGGCGTTCCCCAATAGTTGTCGTTAAGAAAAAAGACCAGTCTATCTTATATGTATAGATTATCGTAAATTAAATGATTTGACCGTCAAGGATAGCAATCCTCTACCTAGAATAGATGATTGTCTAGATGCTTTAAGGGTAAATAACTGGTTCAGTACGATTGATTTTGCCAGTGGTTATCACCAACTCAGTGTTCATCCCATTGATGCAGCTAAAACCGCATTTGTTACAAACAAGAGTTTATTTGAATACACACGCATGCCATTTGGGATATGTAATTCCGGAGCAACATTTTCCAGGTTAATGGAGTATATATTATCAGGTCTTCAATGGGAAACATGTGTAGTATATCTAGATGATATAATTGATTTTTCCAAAAGTTTTGATGAACATATTACCAGATTAACGGAAATTTGATAAAATATATCAAGCCAATTTGAAAATTGCCCCTAAAAAGTGTTTTATATTCCAAAAACAAGTTTCATCTTTGGGTCATATAGTAAATACTGAAGGAATATCTCCTGACAATGGTAAAGTATAAGTTGTTAAATCATGGCCAGTACCAACCAGTGTAAAGGAATTAAGAGCTTTCATGGGAACCTGTTCCTATTA
Source organism: Modiolus philippinarum (assembly GCA_002080025.1). Classification (NCBI taxonomy): domain Eukaryota; kingdom Metazoa; phylum Mollusca; class Bivalvia; order Mytilida; family Modiolidae; genus Modiolus; species Modiolus philippinarum. Next base: position 199,925 of record MJUU01066874.1, read on the forward strand.
TAGAAAATTTATCAAAGATTTTGGGAAAATAGCCCGCCCCTTACATAGACTTACAGAGAAAAATGTCATTTTCAAATTGAATGTTGAATGTGAAGAGGCTTTTAATTTGTTAAGAAAGCTTTGACATCTAGTCTTATTATAGCCTACCCCTTCCTCGAGAAAGAGTTTATTTTAGACACGGATGCCAGTGGCACCGGAGTCGGAGCTGTCCTTTCCCAAGTTTCAGACCAAGGTCAAGAATGTGCTATTGCCTATTATAGTAGAACATTGAGTTAACCTGAAAGACAATACTGTGTAACCAGGAGGGAATTATTAGCAATTGTGGCTGCTGTAAAGCATTTTCACCATTATTTATATGGAGCCCATTTTATTGTTAGAACTGATCATGGAGCATTAAATTGGTTAAGAAATTTTTAAAATCATGAAGGACAGTTAGCCAGGTGGCTAGAGATCCTGGGTACCTACAACTTTACAATAAAGCTTAGGGCTGGATTAAAATATGGGAATACTGATGGCTTGTCTCGTCGTCCATGTATCTCATGTAAATATTGTGACGAAAGGGATGCTATAGAGCAGGGTTACCAAATCAATGATCCAGGTATAAGAGCAATTGATATAATAGAAAATGACGATACTGAAGGCACCCAATTAGCAGTAAATTGGGTAGAAAGTAAATCAATAGACGAGTTAAGAGATGCCCAAACAAATGATCCTGTTTTAAAAATTATTTTAGCTTGGAAAGAAGCTGGGGAAAAACCTAAACTGGCAGATATATCTCATTTGAGTAAAATACATTAAACCTATTGGTCTCAATATGATAGGTTGATTGTAAGAGAAGGTGTAATATACAGAAACCAGTTTTCAATATGTTTTACCAGCAGTATTCAAGAACCAAGTATTAACTCTCCTACATAATGATCCTATAGCAGGGCACTTAGGTTTTAAGCGCACATTAGCCAGAGTAAAAGATAGGTTTTATTGGGCGATGTATCATTTAGCTATAGAAAGATGGTGTAAATGTTGTAAAGAGTGTGAAAAAAGAAACCAACCTGCACATCGTACCCGAGGAGAAATGAAGACCTATGTGGTGGGGGAACTACTAGAGAGAATTTTAGTCGATATCCTTGGACCTGTACCCAAAACACATAATGGGAATAAATATATTTTAGTTGTTACAGACTATTTCACCAGATTTGCTGAAGCATATGGTTTACCCAATATTGAAGCCTCAACAGTTGCAAATAAACTTTTAACAGAATTTATATGTAGATATGGGTTACCCCTCCAGATACACACAGACCAAGGAACTCAATTCACTTCTGATGTATTTATTGAACTGTATAGGAAGTTAGGTATTAGTAAAAAAAAGAAATAGTCAATATCACCCCCAAATTTCTGGGTTGGTTGAAAGGCTAAACCGTACTATTGAAGACATGATTAGCAAATTTGTCTCGAAACAACAAAATGTTTTGGACCTGTATCTTCCATATGTCATGATGGCATATAGTTCGTCAGTACATGAGACCCTTGGAGAAACCCCATGTTTTATGATGATGGGTAGGGAGGTAAATTTACCTATAGACCTTATTTATGGCAGAGCCAACCCACAAGAGAAAAAGTCGGTACCAGACTATGTCAGTAATTTAATTGATAAATTAGAGAAAGTCCATGAACATATGCGGCATAAACTGATAACTGCAACTGGACGACAAAAACAAAGTTATGATGTCAAATGTACATTCCTAAAATTTAAAGTTGGAGATGGGGGTCCTTTTACAAGACACTAAAAAGAACAAAGGGTGTTACAAGAAATTTCAGATGCGCTGGTTAGGACCATATACCATTACCCATGTTATATCTGATGTTTTATATAGATCTCAAGAGAATTCAAAGTCTAAAGCCAAAGTTATCCATGTTAATAGACTGAAACCATATATGGGAACCACGAAGCGGTGGTACCAACCTTCTACTGGACCAGCTCTAAATACCAGGAACCATCACACAAATAAATCTGACAGTCATAGATAGACGGACCCGGACAGAAATATTGTTTTATGTGTATAACTACATTGATTTTTTTGTTTTTGTTTTTTGTTATTTTTTTTTTTGGGGGGGGGGGGTTTATCAACATTACCGGGTGATAGTAGTTTATTACCATTGCTATATATTGTACATAGTATTGCATGCAAAATATTAGTTGAATAACTACAAAGAGTGTTCAAACGATTACTTTGGAATGCTGAATAATTCATATTGTATGAATTGTAAATATATTTGTATGGATTGATAATATAACCCGTTACTGGAGTTCATATACGGAGAGACATAAACCAATCTGAAATTTTGTTTATAACCTGTTTGATGTATCGCATCTTTTTATGTACTCTTGTTACCAAAGAGTCTTTACCAAATGAAATACTAATGTCATTATGCAACAGAAATACCAAGTAATAGAAACACTATTCTATAGTATAGTTTATCACATCTATACATGTGATTTAGTACATTATCATATCAACTTCACACAAACATGCTCAGATGCATAGGGGTAATGAAATACATGAAGACAAAAGACCATTCGCATCAATTATTAACAACTGTAAAATGGAGTAATTGCAAAGTATGAGTATTTTCTGCTTACCAATGAGCTTACTCAGAACCACTGCTAGCTAGTACAGTATTAGAACCAGCAAGTCCATCGTCATCGCCTGAACACATTGTATGAACCAGTGAACCATGCAGCATTTTAACAGTTTACCTGCTTTAAGATACCATGTACACATAATTGAGTAAAGAGTAAAATGAGTATATGGCGAAATATTTTATATTACATAAAAAATCAAGCAGGTAAGGTAAAATTGTTTTATTCTTTGTGCTTTACAGAATATGTTTAAACCAGTATGGACTGAGCAGTGTGACGAATGTGGTAAAAGATTTCCGTCAGTCCTGCAGCTTAATAGACATATCAAAAGAGTCCATGGACCATCCCTTAAATGTCGCTTCTGCCGGTGGAGTTGCCGGAACCATAACAGACAAGGACTGCATCAACATGAAACAGATTACCACAAGGATGAAATGTTTGTCCCTGCAGAAACCCCAGCTACAACTGTTACAGTCCAGTCAGCCATAATTGCAGTCAACCCTATACAACAACCCGTCTTTACAGCTACAGCACAACTAACACCATTTACAGGAAAGGACATCAGTCAATCCATGCCAGATTTCGCAGACTTCCTTAGGACAGAACCAGCATCGCCATCACCATTAAAACGCCTCAGAACAGACTCTCCTGAAATTCCACCTGCAGTATCAGTTTCTTCTGACATTCTATTTTCAAAGTATTTGGCACCACAGAACAACCATCAAGAAAAGGATCCTTCTGCATATTCACCATCAGACTTGCCGTTTTTACACAGAGATGAGGAACCACTTCCACCAACTTCAGAACTTCCACTCTAACCAAAGGCAACTCCACCATCAACACCATCTGACTGTACTTCATTCACAATGCCATCAGTAGCTAGTTCCACCATTTCATCATCACCATCAGCTACCTGCACCTCTTCATCAGTTACAACTCCAAATACAACCATTGATAGTATGATCTCTAAGTCTACCATGTCTACTGTTTCTTCAAACAAGGATGTAGCTCCAGTTGTACAGCTATCCAGCTCTGAATCCTCTTCAACTGTTCTGTCTTAACCTTCTACACCATTAGATTTTTCAACTTCATCGTTACCATCTGTTTCTTCTGAATCTGCGTCTTTACCATCCGTTTCTCTAACAACTCCAGTACTGATACCTTCATCAGCTTCACCTACAACACAAACTGAACCTTTAGATCTCTCCAAGACAGCAAAAACCACTGGAACCATAGAAATTCACTATAAAACACCAACCAACATCTGTAACGCACAAAGGATTGATTTACCTGATTATACACAGAGATATGACCACCTATGTCACGACCCACGATTATTCTTTTCCGGAGCACCATCTAGTTACTTAAAACATCCTTTGGCAGCTACTCTACAACATAAAATTAACCTCTGCAGGAAAGATCAGCACAGAAAGTATACAAGGAAACTTATACCCTTAGGAACGCATACCATCATGAAGGAAGAGAGATGCTATCTGCCCGACGGATCAGTACTGGAGTTAAAGGACATCTGGGCAGCCAAGGAATAACCAGCACTACCATAGGTTTTATTTTTTAGTAGTTATAGGTAGGTCTAAGTGCTAGGTAGGTTATCCATTTATTTTTAATTCGAGGGCGAACTCTTTTTCCCTGGGTGGGGGTGGTGTTGCGTTTGAGCAGTAAGGTTAAGTATTAGAATGTAAGACTGATTGTATGTTTGTATTTATGTTTTCTTGTACGATTCACTTTCAGTTACTCATGCACATTTTCATTTTCACTTGTTATTTTCTACATGTTCGCCGACCGTGGTACATGAATAATGATTTTCAGATGTGTGATGGATGAATGGACATTATATCGTTATGAACTTGTTATTTATTTCAGGTATCGCGTTCGCGCTACTTTACATTGTATGTAAATATTGTTAACTATGTTATATTACTTCGGAAATGTTAGGAATGAGTTCGTCCTCACCGTTTTGCCCATTGGCCCCCAACGGGCCCCCAGCTTTATTTTGCCCTTTTATCATCGTGTCCCATTTTCCTACCCTTTCAGATATTTCTCGTAAGGTCTATACTTTGTATTTGGGGTTTTATTTCGCTAGGTTATATCTCCATTTAGTCCCAACTCCACGTTTCCCTCACCAATAAATCTAAATTTACCCTGATTAAATATAACAAGAGCGTACCATCCACGACCATTTCAAAGCTGTAATCAGGCTCTTTACAATCATGAGTACGTCCCCATTTGTTTATTTATAAAGTCACTGACCTGAGACATCTGACCCACACATTTTACTATAAATACTATGATTTTTACATGTTCCATCCCAAGTATATAGGGGGTCCCTTATTCTGTTTGCGCTCTGGGGTTATTAATATTGTTTTATATTACTGATATGTGCCATTATTAAATTGTTATAGTTGAGAACTGTTAAATTTTTTTCTGTAATTAAGTATTTTTTACCAAAATATACAAAAACCAGTGCCTTGTTTTCAAGTCATGCTACCAATGACAGTTTAGCTGTATAACCAACAGCTTTAAGTCACATTACCAGTGATTTAGTCACGTTACCAGTAAATTGGTCTAGGTCTTTGGGCTACCACCAGGACCCCTACGATCATGACAGTAGACATCGGCAGTATCAGGGAGAGGCCGGTATAACGGTAAAATCTTCATGTCATTGGATCCAAAAGGCAATTTAACGGAATCATGAAGAATATCCGGTCAATATTCCCTATTACGTAAAGAATGTAAGTTACGTCCCAGTTTTTCTGGATTTTTTATCAGTTTTTGACATTTTTTAACAAAATGTTCCCTTAAAAACGAGGGTGAGAAATAATAAGCTGTTTGCGAGTCACATTATATTTAGATATCAAATGTTCATGTCTTCTATAATATTTCTTAAAAGTGTTAATCAATCAAAAGAATATGTAACCTTGTTGTAAAAGTTTGGATGTGAAAGTAAGGTTACGCGTGCAAATCGTACCAGTTGAGATATATACACCCCGTTTGATGGAGCTACGGGAACGTCGCCACCAAGAAAAGAGAAATTAGTAATAGTGAAATCGAAATAATCCCTTTTATCATAAATTTTAGTTTTAATTTTTCCAGAGTCAACGATGACAGTTAGATAAAAAAAATGGACAGTATTTAGAATCACTGTTTGCTTTATTAAGTTTCAGTTCTTGTGGGTAAATGAGGTCGACATAATCTAAAAATGAGGATTGTCAATAGTAATTATATCGTCGATATACCTGCTGTTATCGTTGAAAATTGAAATAAGTTTATCACTGTTTTGTATGGTTCTATCTTGTAGTTTGTCATAAAGTCCCGTTCGTAACAGAACAGGAAAAGATCTGCAATGAGAGGTGGACAGTTTGTACCCATGGGAATTCCAATGACCTGTTGATAAACAATGTTGCGAAAACGAACAAAAATGTTGTCTAGCAAAAGATTCAGTGCCTTAATTGTGTCATCGCAAGTCCAGGAACAATGATTTTTGTAAGTGATGTTAGAGAAGAATCCTTGCTTTTTATTACAACAAATGAACTGTAGACCAGAAAATTTGAAAGACCATTTGATAAGTTGTCCTAATTTAGATTTAATTAATTTATGTTGAAGGGTAGTATAACGTGTAGAAAAATCATAACTGTCAATAGACGAAACTGGTCTTTTTATTGAGTTTAGTTTATCACATGGATTTTTTTACACTCTAAAAGTAATTTACACCAGAGTTTCGATCAGTTTTTTTCACAGTATTTGATAACTAACTCTTTGATACAGATAAATGCACTGGTTAAATGGATGGCTAAATTAGTGGTAGAACAGTTACTTGATGCCGAAATAAAACGATGTTTGTAGGGATTCTTGCGAAGCTTAAGAACCCAGTACATAGTAGGCAACGTATTATCTTTAGATGGAACTTGAAGCATATCTGTATCGCTGAAGTGCTGTTTGGTTAATGTTTTTTAGCTCACATGGCTAATGCCAGGGTGAGCTTTTGCCATCACTTTGCGTCCGTCGTCCGTCCGTCCGGCGTAAACTTTTCATTCAAAGATCTTCTCCTCTGAAACCACTGGACCAATTGGAACCAAACTTGGCCACAATAGTCCTTGTGTGGTCCCGTACAAAAAAAGTGTTTTTCAGGGCTGTCCGATATCCAAGATGGCCACCAGCGGGAAACATAGTTTTAACATTGGACCCTATGGGAAAACACAATCAAAGATCTTCTTCTCTGAAACTGCTGAGCCAATTGGCACCAAACTTGGCCACAATAGTCCTTTGGTGGTCCCTTACAAAAAAGGTGTTTTTCAAGTCTGTGCGATATCCAAGGTGGCCGCCAGCGGGAAACATAGTTTTAACATTGGACCCTATGGGAAAACACAATCAAAGAATGTCTTCTCTGAAACTGCTGAGCCAATTGATACCAAACTTGGCCACAATAGTTCTTTGGTGGTCCCTTACAAAAAAGGTGTTTTTCAAGTCTGTGCGATATCCAAGATGGCCGCCAGCGGGAACCATAGTTTTAACATTTGACCCTATGGGAAAACACATTCAAAGATCTTCTTCTCTGAAACTACTGAGCCAATTGGCACCAAACTTGGCCACAATAATCTTTTGGTGGTCCCTTACAAAAAAGATTTTTTTCAGGTCCGCGCAATATCCAAGATGGCCACCAGCGGGAAACATAGTTTTAACATTGGACCCTTTGGGAAAACACATTCAAATATCTTCTTCTCTGCAACTACTGAGCCAATTGGCACCAAACTTGGCCACAATAGTCCTTTGGTGGTCCTTTACAAAAAAGGTGTTTTTCA
>MJUU01066874.1:208411-239941 GCA_002080025.1 Modiolus philippinarum
TTGCCAGTTTATTTTCGAAGGTGGGCGATATTTAGGCCCCTTTCTAAAGAATTTTCTAACTTCTTTATCATCGATGATGTTCAAGTTCCCCTTAATACATGTCCGCATGATGTCTTCTTTTTTAAGGTATTGATAAATGCATAGTAAACGATCAATTGTTCCAATCACTGGAATGAAAGAAAGCAAAAGACAATAATTTAAGTATAATTGTTTAATTTATAAATGTATATAATTAATTATCATAAGAATCCTTACTAAGAGGAGCCCAAGTAAGATGGTTGTACTTCCTTCGAGAATTTTAAACAAATCAATTGGTGGAATAAAATTGTTGGCGGAAAAAAGTCGTCGACTACATGAGACACTCATGTTGAGTTTGATTTTTCTTCCGTAGTGCGAAAGTGTTCTACCAGCAGNAAAAAAACCCTAAAAATTGGCTATGACCTTGACCTCTGACCTTGATGACCTTTGACCTTGTGCTCAAATTGAAGGTCTCTTTCTACTGATTAATTTGATATACTATCTATAACGGTTTAAAAGTTATATGTAAATAATCCTTTTCCGAAACGCGTCAAGAGCAATAACTCTTTAGAGAGTCACCGGAGAGTTTCGGTCCAAATGAAACTAATAGAGCCCTTGGCATGTTGAACATTTTTGCTGATATAGTTTTTCAGCTATCTATTATAGTTTCTGAGTTTATCCCCTAACAAGGTCAAAGGTCAAGGTCAAAGGTCACCGATGACCTTCAACCTGGTACTCAAATTGNTATTATACTATAGGGATACGGGACAGATATAGGGGAGGTTTGGGTACCCATAAACCGGTTTAACCCTACCGCTGGCTTTTGCTAGTGCCGGTACCAAGTCCAGCTGTCCCGAGTTCCTATCGTTGCCTACATTTGTCTTATTCGTGTTATTCATGTGTAATTCCATAGCAGATTATGACATGTAATTAAAATTTTCAGCCATTGTAGGTGTTTCCTGTTATCCATTTTTTTACACTGTAAGAAATAAATTCTCACATCGAATATTTACCACAGATACAATGTTGGCAAGGGATACAAAGTTCAACAGATAACACGATTTGGCATTGGTTGGGAGGTATTGAAGGTGGTGAGTCTGAAACATGTGTAACATTTTAATCAATATTTCTTATGAAATAACTAAATACCGAAGTTACTGTGAATTTATTTTCTGCATATGCGCATTTCCACAACTTATGTCTCTTCAGTGCAGATAAAATCTAAATGTTTGGAAGGCCATCAAATCAAATTTGTTAAAAAGCTGAAAGAGAACAGATACCCAATATGATCTAAATGTAAAGCCAAAATTAGCTAAGGACAGAGCTTTGCATGAGGATGATACTCCTTAGTTTTCAACAAAATTTACAAAAATTTAGAAATTGCAAGGTTCGAAATAAAATCGGCTTTCGGGTCAGCTCATAAGTACTGACTACTGGGCTGGTGAATACCCTCGGGGACTAACAGTCCACCAGCAGAGGCATCGACCCAGTGGTAACAAATAACTAAATACCGAAGTTACTGTGAATTTATTTTCTGCATATGCGCATTTCGACAACTTATGTCTCTTCAGTGCAGATAAAATCTAAATGTTTGGAAGACCATCAAATTAAATATGTTAAAAAGCTGAAAGAGAACAAATACCCAATATGATCTAAATGTAAAGCCAAAATTAGCTAAGGACAGAGCTTTGCATGAGGGAGATACTCCTTAGTTTTCAACAAAATTTACAAAAATTTAGATATTGCAAGGTTCGAAATAAAATCGGCTTTCGGGTCAGCACCGAAGTACTGACTACTGGGCTGGTGAATACCCTCGGGGACTAACAGTCCACCAGCAGAGGCATCGACCCAGTGGTANTGACCAACCAGAAATGTAGATCTTTATGAGAGGAGTATTTTTGCAACACAATGTTTTCATAAATTTTTTATCGTTTCCGAGATATCGCGATAACAAAATTTCGATTGGCGGTCATTTTGAAAATGGCAGATGAAAAAAAAATTGACCACAGATATGTTATCAGGACCATGCAGGCTACCTGAAAACCAAATTTTATCAAAATCGGATAACTTTAAGAAATTTGCATATTTAGGGGTCAAAAACGCGTAACTGGGGTGGCGACCCAAAATTTTTTTTCGCTTAACGAAGCATCCTGAGGATGAATGCAACATTTTCCCCACATCAGAATTTTGATATCGGTTATGGTTTTTGAGCAAACATGATAACAAGGTTTTTGGTCTTCGGGGAGATAACTCCGTTACTTAAAATAGATCGGTTTCACAGGGTCAGTGGCTTCGACCCCTCACTAAGCCGAATAATATGACCAAGTATCGAATTGATATGTCGCCACACTTTTACTCTTTTGGCCGCGGAAAAAAAAAGAATAATAATAATAATCAGAAGAAATACAATAAGGTCTTTCACATGTGGTGAAAGACCTTAATAATTTAAGTATAATTGTTTAATTTATCAATGTATATAATTAATATAAGAATCCTTACTAAGAGGAGCCCAAGTAAGATGGTTGTTTTTTCTTCGAGAATTGTAAACAAATCAATTGGTGGAATAAAATTGTTGGCGGAAAAAAGTCGTCGACTACATGAGACACTCATGTTGAGTTTGATTTTTCTTCCGTAGTGCGACAGTTTCCTACCAGCAGACTAGGCTCCTTGAGCTAGCCAGCAGTTTAGAGGCGAGCACCCCTTGAACCATCTTTCAAAATTACGTATTGTTTTTTTTCTTTCAAGATTGTGGTCATAAAGTTAGTGGTCTACCTGTGTTGGGTTTTATTCGTATGTTTATTCTACTATAGGGATACGGGACAGATAAAGGGGAGGTTTGGGTACCCATAACCCGCTTTAACCCTACCACTGGCTTTTGCTAGTGCCGGTACCAAGTCCGGCTGTCCCGAGTTCCTATCGTTGCCTACATTTGTCTTATTTGTGTTCTTCATGTGTAATTCCATAGCAGATTATAATTTTCAGCCATTGTAGGTGTTTCCTGTTATCCATTTTTTACACTGTAAGAAATAAATTCTCACATCGAATATTTACCACAGATACAATGTTGGCAATGGATACAAAGTTCAACAGATAACACGATTTGGCATTGGTTGGGAGGTATTGAAGGTGGTGAGTCTGAAACATGTGTAACATTTTAATCAATATTTCTTATGAAATAACTAAATACCGAAGTTACTCTGAATTTATTTTCTGCATACGTTCATTTCGACAACTTATGTCTCTTCAGTGCAGATAAAATCTAAATGTTTGGAAGACCATCAAATCAAATATGTTAAAAAGCTGAAAGAGAACAAATACCCAATATGATCTAAATGTAAAGCCAAAATTAGCTAAGGACGGGGCTTTGCATGAGGGAGATACTCCTTAGTTTTCAACAAAATTTACAAAAATTTAGATATTGCAAGGTTCGAAATAAAATCGGCTTTCGGGTCAGCACCGAAGTACTGACTACTGGGCTGGAAATTGTTTATCAAGCAATGTTCTTGTAAATTTTGCCTATATTTCATGTACTGTACATATGCAATATGAGTAAGTATTATCACATAAGTATAATGATATTCTACGGAATATATAAAATAAGACATTTTATGGGTATCACGTTTTAGCTCATTTGTCCTAAATGGCCATCACTTTCCGTCCGTCGTCAGTCTGTCAACAACTTGAAAAACAACTGTCTCATCTGAAACTGTAATTGTAACAAAATTTGGCCGGAATCATTACCAGGGGCTGCAGTTTCAAAATTGTGTTTCATTAGTCCATAGAAACAAAAGCAACGTGGCTACTTTTTCTTAAAATAGAACAAGGGGTAAAATATTGTTTTAATAATAATTTGAAAACTGTAATTTATATCAAAAATCTGACATACGAATAAAAAAAAATAAGCATGGCAAGGTCTACCTGCCCTGCAATTTTAAGAAAATTCAAAACCCGTTTGGAGTTATTGCCTCTTTTCCGTAAAATTTGGAAATTTTTTGTTATATTTTTTTATACATGTACATTAAAAGGATAGAAGACAGAGATTATGTTATCATTAGAAAAATGTTTAGAGTGTCCGAATTTACCTTCGCTGCAATTATGAAGACCATTCGGTGAACCATACGGGATTCACTTTGTTTTTTCGTTAAATGTTCATGTTTTTTTTTTTTTTTGTTATACTTTCCAAACTATTTTTGAAAAGCAAAAGTGTTAAGCTTATAAAAAACTATAATTTCAACATTTGTCCGACAGGTTCGCATCTCATCGAAGATGGCCGCCACCAGAAAACATAGTTTAAGATAGAACATGGAAACTGTTTCATACTTCAATGCATAAAGTTAATATTATCTAGGCGTGGTGACAATATGCTTATTAAACAAATTTATCATTTTAGTAAAGATCATAAATCCAAGATGGCTAACACTGCAGATCTAGACCCTTAGGGAAAACGTTGTAAACTGGTAATTCATATATCAACTTTATTTTAACTAGGCACTATAACATGATGGTAATTTACCTAATTTTATATCTTTCTACCAATAACAAATCAGAAATGGAGAACAAAATTAAAATAAGATCGTAGGCAAAACGTTGTAAATTTATCATATTTACTCGGTATTTAAACATAATAGTAATCTACCAGAAAAAAAATGGCTGTCACCTCAGATTAACCATTAAGCCCTATGAGAAACTCTTATTAGCAGTAGCCACAACAAAAGCGATACAGGCTAACATGTGAGCCTCTTGATTATAGTTTTGAACAGCATCCGGTTAAGTCAATGCTGGTGGACTGTTAGTCCCAGAGGGTAGTCACCAGCCCAGTAGTAAGTACTTCGGTGCTGACCCGAAAACCGATTCTATTTGGAACCTTACAATATCTAAATTTTTGTAAATTTTGTTGAAAACTAAGGAGTATCTCACTCATGCAAAGTTCTGTTCTTAGCTGATTTTGGCTTTACATTTAAATCATATTGGTTATTTGTTCTCTGTCAGTTTTAAACATTTGAGTCTTCCAAACGTTTAGAACTTTACAGGAATGATGTATGGAAGGTCCTTAACAAAGATACTCATTTCGTTCGGATCCGACGAAAAACATGGCCGCCAGCACGGAACATGGTTTCATCTTTTCCTCGGAAATAACTGAAGCAAATTCAATCAATCATTGCAGGAATAATGTATCTGCACTGAAGGAATAAGTTGTCGAAACGCGCATATGCAGAATTTAAATTCACAGTAACTTCGGTATTTAGTCATTGATATCCATAAATTGTTCATCCTAAATAACATACAAAGCGATAACTTGAGATGCTCTTCAACTTGTTTTATCTTGCAAGCAAAAAAAGCGGCTAAATGTGCAAAAATACATTAATTACTCTAACTTTATAAAATTCGATCTGTCTAGAACACGTGCACTAACATCTATCAATTTATTCTAGAGTCTTTTGGTAAACCAATATGTGTACAAAATACCACTCATAAATATTGTTAGCGTTTCCTGAACTTTTGAGATATTAAGAAGATGAAAAATTGTCTCTCTTCATCACCTTAGACTTACTTACAAGCATGCAACTGGGCGTGAGATGAAAGATTTATTAAATGATTGCTAGACTTTAATAAAATCAGCCAATACAATACTTAAGCCGTCCAAGCAGAATATTGTTTTCATTTTCTCTACATTCTATCAACGGTTTTAAGATTAATTTTCCAGCTGATTTAAATACCATGATTTACGCTGTTATGTCAATTTATTTGACGTTAAAATGACGTTAAATAGCTTGAAGATAAAATATTTGGAGTCAATATTAAAACTAAAAACATCAGAATAAGGAAGTATGAACAAAAAAATATTTACCACTAATATCGAAGTGTTTTTCCCCAAGTCAGAGCACAATGTGGCTTTGAAAATTTCAACATGTTTTTAGAATTCATGGTGTCGTTTTGATACTCAACCCTTTGATGAAATAATAAATGATTAATGCATAAAAGGTGGACACCCCTTATATTGCAGTTCAATGTTTTGATTTTATAATGAAAGCTAGTAGATGGTTTATTAGCGGAACATGAGACTTTGTAACACTATAAACTTCGGTGTAATTTCGCTCTTCAAGATGCATTAAAATGTCAAACAAAACATGATTAAGAACTAGGAGGAGAGAATTAAACAGTGGTAATGAGCCTTAATAACGGACTTAATAAAAAATATACGTCAGTATAAATGATGACTTACCCTAAGCTGTGTGACGTTAATATTAAAGTGTTAAAGCAATGTCAATTCTTTTTTTTTACTTTAAAAATATATATATAGGAATCTCCGGCTTCAATATGTAAATGGGGGTAGTGTCAGAATTATCAACCAGAATGAATTGTCAAAAGCTGAAATCCAAAGGGCAAAAAGACAAAGCAGCAGCAAAACTTCTTGAAAAATGTCAACCGAACTAGTCTTGACTTGGTACAGGCATTTCAAAATAGATGGTGGGTAAAACCGGTTTTATGGTGCACCAAACCTACCCTTTCATAGTCTGGTAGCAATTCAACAGCAATTACCTTTGAAAGTTCGTACATACCGAAAAGAAATATTCATTCCAGTATAGATCAGTATAATAACAGTTCGGACCGAAACTTTTTCCACAAGGCACTGATATCTATCAAAGAACTTTTTAAATGATGCTATGAGAAGGAAGCCTTGTTTAATAAGACAGTCATAGAGATAACTATGATAACTATAGAGAAAGTCTGCATCATTGGCGCCAGCTTTGAGTTTATTGTCTTCAAGATGTTTGGATGTTATCTACTGAAAGGCATAGGTTGTTGAAAGGGCCATATGCAAAAATTAAATTTACAGTAATTGCAGTATTGAGTTATTTGTCTTTAGGACTAAGATGACTCTGTCATCAAATTCGAGATGTTAGTCCAAAAAATGTAATATATTTTACTCAAAATACATTTCAAAAGAACCTTACGCAGTATGTCAATACATCAATGAAGTGAAAGGGTGTGTGTGTTCACACATTTGCCATCAGAGTTTTAAGTTGATATGATGCATATAATCAACAAAATATTCTATAGTTTAAATTATAACAAGCTTCGGGAAGTTTTAGCAATTTGTACCATTTGTGAGACACTTTCACCACCCTGATAAAATACTGACGATATAAGATTCTTCTCTATAATTCCCAATTTGTTATTAGTGCAAAATTCACATGTACATGACAACCGTATTTTCTTTGGACTAGAAGCACCCTTTCTTTCTTTAATTTAACTTCTAAATAATCAGTTTAACTATGATGTTATACCGCCACAATGACATCGCTGAAGCTATGAGGAATCACATTTTTGTAACATTTATTACAAAAAAGCTAATATACACGAAACTATATAAGGAGGTTTAACCTACCTGTGTAGTCCATGAAAATGTTAATGATAACTTTAAAGATGGTCGGCTTCTAATTTTTTGACACTTGAATGTAAATGTAATAATGTGTTAGCATACTTTTTTATATAAGTTTATATTTCAAATAGAAATAGATTTTTTAAGTATCTTTTACAGATGCACTTTGACACACGATTGCAATTTAGATGTTTTTTGAAGTTAAATCTAATTGCTTTCATGACAAAACATCTACTGCTTATACATTATGAAACAAATTTGCAAACATCGTATTTAATATCATCAGAGCATTGCTAGATGGACAGTTTCTCCTTATATTACTTTCATACGTAATACGATTTTTGATGCCTTTATCAATATCAAAGCTTCAGCTGAACTGATAATGATATTCTTACTTTGTTTTATATTCTGACTGACAAATCAGTCTATATTAAAACATTCATATTGATTGAGAGGGACATTTTTTCCATTTATGTACACGATGCTTCTTAAATCGAGACAACATAATATTTACACTTAGTCAAAAGTTTCATTCACAGAAACCAAAAATTTGAAATGGTATACGAAAAACAATATCTTTAGTAGCCAATATATTGTCGAATTATGTGAACATACAAGACTTCTAAAATAATAAGCGATATTGTATGAAAATAGTTTTGATTCTAAACGCATGAATATTAATAGTATTTCAATAAAACATGGTTTGACATTT
Organism: Modiolus philippinarum; assembly: GCA_002080025.1. Taxonomy (NCBI): domain Eukaryota; kingdom Metazoa; phylum Mollusca; class Bivalvia; order Mytilida; family Modiolidae; genus Modiolus; species Modiolus philippinarum. The sequence goes on from MJUU01066874.1 coordinate 216,526, forward strand.
TCATTAAACAATGAATACAAGCAAATTAATTCCTATCTCTGAGGGGTTCCAGGTAATGAAATTAACAATCATAAAATTCCACATTAACGGAAACTTAAAATTAGAATACTTGGTATTAAAAATTAAACATCAGCGTTACACTGCTTCAACAGTTTCATTCAATGAAAGCTGTGTAACAATGAACTTTCAAATACTTTATAAAAAATTTGAATATATACATAACGACAACAAAAATTGTGCTCATTGTTGAAGGCCTCATGGTGACTTCAAAATAAAGAACAACTATAAAAGCGTTGTTCCATTGCTTTGTTTTGTCATGTACTTGTAGAGACTTTGTCACATTTGCATTCAACCCATATTCCCTTTTTGCTTATCTTCTGTTACACAGACTTTGATGAGGAATCATATGTTCATTCTTCAATAAGAATTGGAACCAAAAATGCAGACACGATATTTATAATGTGAAACATATCTTTCATAGATTGCCGTGATTTTGGATTTATGATGTTAGAATTCCCCCTTTCTTCGATCTTGCTTCGGTATTCATTTTCCGATGTATCCTAGCCTATGAAATTCTTATGTTTGAATTGGCAGATTGGTATTTTATTTTTGTATTAAGAGTATTTTTAATTCTTTACAGGAATGGTATTTCATCAGAAGAAACATAAAGGTCATTTTGCTTTGTATATTCCTTGCTTTAATCATCTAAATGCCACATGACAGTTACAACTACTTTCAAAGCGACTAATTGTTCTCGTGTCAGAGCATCGACTAGTTACTACGCACTTTGCAATGGATTTCCGAATATCGTTTATTGTGTACAAAAGGAACGTCAACGAGTGGACAGTTTTTTTCATATATCACTTGTATATATAGTACAGCTTTTGGTGCCTGAATCAATATCAAAGCTTCATCTAAACTGAAAATTGCTACAGCGTGTAAATATTCTTACTTCATTTTCCACTCTGACTGATAAATCATGCTTTATATTAAAACACTGGATGAGAGGGACAATTAACATTTGAGCGGCACTCCTTCCGAGACGATGTCTTTCTCTTTTTTATTCTTTTTGTTGGTTTTTAATTACTAGAAGAGTCATAGTACCTAAATGAACATCCTTACACTTTAACAAAGATTTCTTTGTAAAAATATATATGCAAAGAAAATCTCATGAAATTTCAGATTTCTGAAAACTTCGAGTCACTGAGCATTCTAAACGAATTTTAATGAATAAAAACCACAGCAGTTCTTGAAAAAAAAAAATTTTGATTCTTACTACTTGAATCAAGTGTAATTTGACATTTTTAACTAAGGAGTATATCCCTCTTGCACAGCTCTCTCCTTAGCAGATTTTGCCTTTTGCCTTTAGATTCTATTGGTAATACGGTTTCGATCATATTTTAAATTTAAAATTTGATCTGCACTAAAGAGACATAAGTTGTCGAAATGCGCATATGCAGAATTTACATTCACAGTAACTTCGGTATTTTGTTTTCTATTAAGGTAGTGTCTAAAACTGAGCATCTTTCTTGCGCATCTAAGCAAAAATTCAATAATTCAATGAGAATGATGTCTAAATGATTTTGCATGTCTTTAATACTATAATTTAATAAAAAATGAATGATAAGTAATAAGATTGTTTGAATAATATTACTTATTTGCCAAAAATTCTAAAAGTTTTATCAAAGGGAGGGAGATAATTCTATACTGAAATACCACGGAAAAGGTCAAATTGTCTTAGTTTGTTAAAAAAAATAAGGTAGTTGATCCCAATTCTTTTTGTTGAATTTGTTAAAGCCAATTCAACAAAACACATTTTTTATTATTTTTCCAAAAAATATGGTTTATTTTTATTTTGGGGTCCAAAATTACTTTAATTAAGTTATTTCTTCTTCCTGGAAAAAGCTTACAAATTCTTCATGTTTCATGATATAACTTTTTCAAAAGGTCCGTGACATATCTTTTTATGCTTTTAAATCGAAGTTCTATATTGTACCAATAAATATACAAAGTTTTGAAAACACTAGATAAAATATACCCATGAACTGTGGTATAGTGCTATTTCCCATATAATTCTATTGTAAATATAGTGCAAAAATACCAAATTTGACCAATCTTTACAACTCTATATCTTTTTTTACCCCCATATTTTTGGCATATTTTTATAGCATATAAGTGCTCAAGGTTTCAATGTACAAATTTTTAAGAAGTTCTTATGTCAGAAACCAGGACACCCAAACTACCTAAAACAGTGAAAATTACTTACTGAATTCTTGCGGGGTGTTACAAATGAAATAAACTATGCTAGAAACTCGCTTGCATAAATACGCTTTCATGCTATTTAAAAAAAATTCTAGAACAAAATGTCGGGAATTAAATTGTGACTAGGCAAATGACGCTAGAGAGACTAAAGTGATTAATTACGAGTAGGTGTCAAAACCATTGCAAAAGTGTTACGAGAGAAACAAAACAAATAACAAAAATACTACCAAATTTTGTCACTCGAAATGACGAAATAGTGAACAAAATTCAAAATGCAAAAGTTACTTTACGTGTTGTTTCTGAAAATGGGAAAAAACTTGGAAAACGCCACTTTTGGGGAAAAGAAATCTTTTGTCTTTCCGAATTACCCCCAGCATCTGTATGAGTAACTTCGTGTTTTATATCTCATATCAATGAGAAAAATAAAAAATGACCAGAAAATCTTATTTATAAGGTACGTAGTATAAAAAAAAATATAAACGCAAAAGGTGGTAAAGTTAGAATTTTTACAACAGAAACGGGGATCTTTTGGCTTCTGGAATTTAATTCACCTCATTTAGCACAGATTTTGCTCAAAAGGGTCTGTGAAACAGGTCATGTGACATTTATAATTGTGGCATGTGATTGTAGTTCCTGGCCATTGTAGGTGTTTGCTGTTTTCCTGTTTTTGTAATAATATACGATAGAATTGCTATTCTTAATGTTTACCTCTAAAATATGATGTAATAAAAGTCCAAACTTTGTTTCGAGACGTTACATGTTATAAAAAAAATCAACTGCTGCTAACAATTGTGTTGTATAATTGTACAAGTCTTGCAGGTACGTTTGTCGATTTTATTTCTAACATGACGAAAATGTTATATATTTTTCCCTCTATTTGATGGATAAAGATAACCTACAAATGGAGAAAAAAATTCACGAAGAAATATCATCCATAAACCTAAATTGGGCTAAAAGTACATAGCCCAATATTTTCATCAGATCAAAGATAAAATCCATCAAGTTAAGGATGAAAATCGGGAAGTAAAGCGAAATACTTTAACCCTTTAAAATGCAGACTGCCTGTGCTAAGGTGAACAAAATTTGAAACGCTGACCTACCTTAGTTGTGAACTGAGTGACGCATACTTTTAGTATGTAAAAGGGGTTGAAACATTAAGGTAAAGTGTCGAAATATGAAAAAAGCAAAGCTTATATTCCTTATTGAACTTCCAGTATCATGTTTTACACAATGAAGCGTTATTTCTTAAATTTTGTCAGGGCGTCTGTGTTTGACCGGAAATATGACGTCCGAAAATCTAACTTTAAATAGCATAACGTCTCTGGGCCTCTAATATGTCATGTATGCAATTATGCAACTTTTCAGTAGAGGCACAATATGTTTATTATTTTTTTTCTACGTGAAAAACCAAATCAATTATACATTCAAGATACCGATGCCACCACAATATCACTTGAATCTCTAAGTCTAATTATGGAGCCAGAAACTGACATACGACATTTTAACCTACAAAATTAGTGCCAAGCTGTCCACACACAACATTTTGTAGTGATTTATAAACCCATTGAAAGAAATAAACATTTTAATGTCAATGCAGAATTTCCTTACTTAAAACCATTCTTTGTTGGTGAAAGCAGTTTCAAAACGAGTAAGTTTACAAAGTGGACGAAGACGAACGGTTGATGATATACGGACGAAGTAATGTCAGTACATCACCAAAAACCAACCCAATCCCCACCTAGCCAAATATTCGACGACTATATTGAAATTGCCGTAATTATATCATTAGGATATACAGCTGAAAAAGACTCCCTTTCTGCAGAAGGCTGGAGCTAGTGTTTAACAAAATACCCAAGTTACTTCTGCAGACGGCCTTTTCGACATCAGGGGCTTGGCTTCAGGCCAGCATATCGTGTATAAATGTTATAATTTATATCTCTAAATACTAGATGGCCTTTAGTATATAGAGATATTTTTTAAAAGATATATAATAGGTATTTATGTGTATAGCATGCCAGCATAAAGTCAAGCCCCTGTGATTTCGACAACTTATGTCTCTTCGGTGCAGATCATGTATGTGAGACAGATATGCTGAACTGTTATTAGCTTCTCATTAAGATCATGCTGGGTATTTTTTATCAGCTTGAAATATATTCCGGATAAGTGGTTTTCTTATTCTTGTGATTTTATTTACGCTGAAGAGACAAATATTGTAAAATATGATCATTTAAACTTATTGTAACTTCGATATTTACTTGGTCATTTAATTTGATATTAAGTAGAAAATAAGGTTTTGTATCAGATAATAATTTTACCAATACATAATTTTTTAACCTTTTATATTTATAATAAACTTTTGTATTAGCAGTACACCTAAGATATGTCTCAGAATCTTTTCAGCTCCGTCTTAACACAAAAACACCAATTAGATGCAAAAGACAAACATAAACAACGATAGGAACTCGGGATACCAAATATTGGTACCGGCACAAGCAAAAGCTAGCGGTAGGGTTTACCGGTTTATGTGTACCCAAACATTCATTTTATCCCGTTCTCTATGGTATTAAAACCCAATACAGGTAGACTAAAATTCCGAGACCGCTATCTCCAAAAAGAAAGAAGAAGACGAAACGTAATTTGGAAAGAGTGTAAGTTCGAAATTTGTGATAGTTCAGCATATTTAATTGCCACACATTCGAACTATTCGGAGATAATGTCGTTTCCTCTGTCAAGCTTTTCTTGTGACTTGAACTACCCTTCATTTTTTAATTTAGAAAGTTGAATTAATTGTAGAATTGTAACATAGATGTAAAACAAATAGATTACAGGAAACACCTACATGGATGAAAATTATAATTTCATGCTAGATTCTGCTAGGAAACTATAGATGCGTAAAAGTTTTCGTAATTTTGATATTGGATGAAAACATCAAAGGAGTCAAATTATATTTTTATGTGACTCAAACTGTTGCCTTATTTTCTGTAGACGTGGTATAAGCTCGTGAAATTTCGATTCCGTTTCCAACTTTCTTTGTTATATTGGTTGAAGGTGTCAAAGAATGATATAAAATCTTTAATAGCAAACATACTTTGGAACACAAAGAATTAAAAAATGTGATTTCAATTTGGGCAAATTTCCTGAAACTCTCAAACACCAGTAAAAGTGAAATAACTCATTTTTTATATTAAAAGTGCAATTTTTTTCAACTTTTGGTAAATTTTAAAAGATTTAATAGTAAAAGAATTTCTTTTGATTTTTTAGCCACAAAGTTACAGTACGTTTAAGTAAAACAAATCATTTCCAATAAATGGATTGCAAAAATTTTTTATTCCGAATTTTGTAAATCTCCTGAAACTCTGAATTATAATGGTATGACATGTTTCTTGAATACAATTGAGTAAAAAAAAGCCATTGTCAATGATTGGATTTTTGTGGACAAATTTCCTGAAACTCAAAGAAATCAGTTTTTATTAGTGCTACCTTGTAACATTCTATTTTAATGTGTATGTTTAAAAAGTCATTTTCAATTATTGTCTAGCAAATATTTGGATTTGGATGGTAACAATTGTACATGTACATGCATTTACTCCATATACCTTCATTGTTTATGCAAATTCCCGCCGGTCAGTATGCATGGAGAACTCGTATAAAGTCATTATGTCCATGTTAAGAGTGGGAAATAAGGTCATTGAGAACTAAAATGGCTTGACAATCAACAGAAAAAAATGTACCATAGCATCCCTCGTCCCATTAATTTCATTCACAGACGATTTCAATCCCATCACATGTAATGTCAGATTCTTTATACCAATGTCAAACATATACACCCTTAATGTTCGACGTGCCATATTGATCTTATGTTCGTCGTATTGCCAAAATAATATTGACCATCGCCTCGTTAATCAAAAGTTTAATAATAATTTTGTGGGGGAAGTTCTCTAGCGATCTAGCGTTTAATTGAATCGCCACTCCATTCTATATGACAAATTATACAATAAAAGAAAACATCGAATGAAATACGATGGAACAACCCACGATATAACCTTAACATTGTCCACGTTTCAATGTCAAATTCGGAATGATAGTTTTCATTGGGAAATTAATGTACAAATTTTCATACAAACTTAGTTTTGTCATTAACAGTTTGATGTGTGCTTATAGTAAATACAAGCAGGCCGATTTATTTTGTACTTTAATCTAAAAATGTATTATATTGGTTCTTACTAGGCTATTAAGCATGTCTATTCCAGATACAACTTGGCTTTCTGAAATACTCTCCTCATAATTTTATTTTCATTTTTTTGTTACCATTTGGTTAAACCTTTTTAAGTGTTGCCATGTCTATTTACATCAATTGTGTTTATGGTTATGATGTATATATGTTACAGACAATTTCTGAATTTAGGCATTTTGTAAAATAACTAAAATTTCAGTCATTTTATAAAATGCCTAAAGTGTTTGGTCATTTTATATAATGCCTAAAAATTAGCAGTCATTTTACAAAATGACCGATTTTTTCGCTAGATTTTAAGACATTGACTGAACCCTTCAGGCAATTTCTAAGTATCTGCATTTGTCAACAAAAACCCTAAGAACATTACTTTTGATGCCATTCTAATGTGTGTTTTTATTATGCAATTCCAAAAAAATCCAAGCAAGGTAATGATCTCAGTTGTCTTTTGTCCATGGTATGAGTAGAAATCAGAAGTACACCAAAACAAAAATTTACCAGTTAGTTATTTGAATATTTTGAAACAACACAGAAAGTTTAATGAAGAAAAAGCAAATAAATACCATTGCAAAAAAAAAAGAACCCCGGTGAAATGGGGACTAATTAAGACTACTGTTACAATTAAAGGTACAAGGGACCTATAAATTACCAATTTCTCAGACAAAGAAACTTGGACAGGGTTTAAAGATAATGCTACTTACATTACAATTTGGAAGACATGTGATTTTCTTAAAATACTCCAAAGTTTCCGGGAGGCTATCTCTAGAAGCACTTGGAAGCACTTGGACCTCTGAACCCAAATTGAGCTTGTCCCCTGTTTTGAGGTACACAATCTACATTCAAGTCTGAAAATTGTTTGCAATTTTGTTAACAATTAATAAAGTGGAAATGAAGAATTTGCAATATTTCAAAGATTCAAAGGCTATAAATGCTGAAATCACGTAACACTTGCGTTGTTTGCCAAATGATATTTTTAAGCAATTTCTCAATTGCCCAACAACAATTTGATATCATAGTTGAAGTAACAAAAGGCAATAATTTCAGCAGGCAAGCTGTACTTTTTTTGCAGAATAGCACTTTTTGCGGAGCCTTGATCGAAATTTATTTAACCCTTCTTTAGCAGGCGGTATGTAGTGATCATGGTGTTCGTTCGTCCGTCCGTTCGTCCGTCCGTTGGTTCATTATTCCGTCCGCACTAGGGCACACACTTTGTGGCGACAACTACTACCAGACCATTTGATGAAATTCAATGAAACTTTCACAGAATGTTCAGTACACATTGCCATTGTGCACCATCTATTAAAATTTTGATTTGATCTTTTTGGGGGAGCGGGGTATATATTTTGTGAGCTTTGTTCGCAGTTTTTCTAGTTTATTCTACTTATATTGAAACGTGTTGAGAAGTATCCAAACATGAGAGCAGAGTATCATTTTATCTTCATTTCAAAGTTTACATGCAACAAGCCCACTATGAATCCAATGTAAGAGTGGAAAATAGATGATCAGTTGCAATGCTAGGCGTTCTTATCATTTTTAACCTTCAGTTTAGATTATTCATGTATTGAGTTGTTATTGCTCCCCTTAGGGTCGTTGTCTCTTTGACACATTCCCCGTTTCCCTTCTTTTTCTTATTTACCATTTCTTGTATTTTACCCCTAAATAGGAATAGGCATCATTTAATATTTGAATCATGTATCTTATCCTAGACGCATAGCACCCAATTCACACGGCAAGAAACATGTCTTTTGGTTTGAAATACCGAAAGATGTGTTTCTCTAAAAAAAACATCAGCAAATCAAAACTTTATGGCCATACCAAATCGGGCGAAACTGACCTGTCGGAAGGTGGATGTCGTTGGAGATATACTCTCTTGTCGGACATTTTATTGACATTAGAATTTTTTGACATGCTTTATCATTCTGGACATGACAATTTTATCAACGTGCATATATCGTTAAAGTTATTATGAAATTATTTTGGCCATTTTTCGTTTAAATTAAATATAATTTTCTTACATTTACAAAAATCAATTGATATGACAAGAGGTAACCTCAACTTGCATTTTTATGGAATATGAACAAGTAACAAAAATACATTGGTGTGTAGACAATTCTACACACAAACGGACAGTTTCCAAAGGATAAAGCAATTAATAGCTCTATTTTGTTACAATTATAGACAGAATCGTAATGGAACTTTGACTAATTTAGATGAATATGTTCTTCGACAATTTCCGATGTCTCAGAAAATCTACATCATAAATATGGAATTATCGATGATTTAACTCAAATAAAATAATTCTGACATAGTTCAACGTTTCTTCCGTTGTTTACACTTCCGGATTTAATTCATTTTCAGCTAACTACATCGATCTGTTGATATAGCTTCTTACCTTCATAGGTTATTTCAAATGAATATTGTGTTTTAACTCTTTTGCAATAATCATATAATTGTTAACATTACTGAAAGACTAAGGTCATAAACATCAATTGATATATCTTCAAAACTTAAGTTAGTGCCTTCAAAAATATGTAAGATACATTATTACATATGTAGTGGATACAACTTTGCAGTTTATCATTGGAAATTCATATTTTAGAAGTTTCATTGACGCAAAATCTATACAAGATCATGGATCACTGACCAAACTTGCATTTCAGTAGTTTTGAAAAAAAAAATTATAGTACTCAGCAATAATAAAATCAATCACCTAAAAATTATTGCGGATATGCAGAAAATAAATTAATAGTAACTTCGGTATTTTGTTATTTGGTAAAAAATGGTACTGTGTTAATAGAATAGTTATGCCTTTTTTAAAGATAGAAATCTTAACAAAAAGTACAAGGTTTTGAAATTTCGACATGTGATTTAATTACTTTTTATTTATATTTAATGCATAGATAATACCAAATTCCATTTTCATCGGCGTTTCATAATTGGAGGGGAAAAGAATTACTTCCCTATCCTACTTCGGTGCCATGTGATGGTATTGATTGTAGTACAAATATCCCATTAGAACAAACATTAAACACCCTATTATACTTATTATGGTGTAATTAACTACATTGCAACCTGTTTAACATAGAAATTAGAAACGTAAACCAATAAATCACAATAATTAATAATTAATAGAGACGCAACGTGTCATGTAAAAAAGCTTCAATGACTAAACAAAATGCCTAGATAAATTGGCTGTGTAGAGGCAATATTCGCCTAATTTTTATTCTTTTATGTTTTATCTTTCTTTTTTTTTCTTTTATTCAAGTTATCGAACTTTGATCCATTGATTTGAAATTTACCGAAATATAACGGGCTTAAATGGGCTACTCACGTTCATACCTGACTATGACTGCCAAGTGCCTAGTCGTTCCCAATAGTCGTCTACTGAACTAAAAATATTACAACTTATGCATGGATTCTAATTTGCGTTCTAGGATAAATCTCCATCACTTTCTATGTTACAATGTAACTTCTAAGACAATTAACACTCATAATAATTTTCTTAGTTTTCTTGTAATTAATTAGAAACGTTCACATCTCATTCGGTTTAATATAAATGTGAGTTTATTTTGGCACCGTCAAAACATAGGGTCATGCGGATTTATTTTATCTATTTCAGTGCCTTGAAAATTGGTATAGCAATTTCGCACTGAATTTCTTACTTTGACCCCCTTTTTTCTTAAAACTCACCATGAAAAAAAAAATGTAGAATGTTGTCAAGTTACTTCCATTACCTAAACTAGCTTTTAGAAAATATTTATTTCAAATCTTACCATTATAATTTTTCATTACATTACTGAGAGCTCTCCCCAAAATGGTCAGTGCTTCGTGACGTCATGTTTATTTACTGAATTCATACCTTTACTGAAATTAATGCATGGTTTGAATGACAGTAAGGTAAAAAATAGGACAAAAACAGCCGACAATAAGTAATCTGAGTAGATTCTCACTAGAACAAATCGTTTCTCAAAAAAATATGGATTGGGAGATAACCCTTATATGCTTTTGTCCACAAGTTATATTTGGAATCTTAAAATATTTGTACTTATACTCGTTTTTCTTTCCTCGTCATTTCCGACGTCATTCTCCGAAACCGATAGTTTATCTCCTACTGATAATTCAGTCATCATTGCTCTTCGGAATAAAATACGGCAAAATTTTACCATGATAACTGCAAAATAGAGTTATGCAATGTTATATATCATAATATGCAAATTATAAGTATTTAATCAAAAGATACTCTGTCTCATTCAATTAGAACAACAAAGGAAGTTATATAAAGCCAAAAACTAAGGATTATTTGAGATGTTATAAATTCTTGGAAATTTCGACCCGTGATATAATTAAGAAATAATTCATGGCAGGTATTTTGTTATTGGACTGGGCCTTTATATTCGAATTCAACCCAGAGCGTAGCTTTACCGATATAAAGTCAAAGCCCATGGTTCAATTGTGGGAATGAGTTTTAAAAAAATAAGGTAACTGCACATGTATATCAGGCACTACTTCGATGTCGGGATTATATGCTTTTAAGCCCGGGATTTCGGGATTTTTATGATTTAAGCCCGGGATTTCGGGAAATAAATTCACCGTGAATTTCATCAGTCTCTAAGTTTCTTTGTAGTTCGGGATATCGGGATTTAGAAAAAAATAAAGCCGGGATTCCAGGATGAGACCCCCTCCGCCCTTCGATACTAGATTCAGAATACCTTTGGAACCATTTGAAGGGGGCGGACATAGTAAAGAGAGAACGTAAGAAAGGAGATAGGGGCGAGATAAAGGAGGCACGTCATTACTCCCGCAATCCGCTAGAGGCGTTGAATTACGTACACTTCGCCTTAAAGATCATAGTGAATTGTACCAAAGTTGAATATGTCGACACGTAATATAATTATTTTTTTTTTAATTCTATGCAATGTAAAGATAATTCTATGTTCATGGTCGTTTTATATTGTAAAAGAAAGAAGGAAGCAACAATATAAAACTTGCAAATTACTTCCGTATCCTACTTCGATAACATGTAATAGTATAGATTGTAGTACAATGTAGTATTAAGCCAAACATTAAAACATGAAACACCAAAGATGGCATTATTTTCATTGCTACCGGTTTTGCAACATAGAAATAAAAGTGCGTTACCAATACATTACAATAAATAAAAATCAAAAGGGACGAAATGTCTCGAATAAAAGGATTCAATGACGCCAAAGAAAGCAAAATACCTGGATATATGGGTCATATCGATGAAATATTCTTGTTATCTATGTTTGAAATAAAATGGATAACAGAAAACATCTGCAATGGCTGAAAATTATAATTACATGCCACAATCTGCCAGGGAACTACACAGGACAACACAAATTAGACAAAAGACAAATGTAAATCACGATAGGTCCTTATTTTGTCATGAAACTTCAAAGATCATAAAACAATATATTTTCATCAAGGATCGATTCGAAATTGTATTGCTATTTGTCTGACTGGTGTATCACTACCTTGCACCTCGTCAACCACTTGTCGTATATATAAAACTAAGAGATGGTAACCACATTTAAATTAATAGCTTGAGTGATTACAATTCGATTCGACTATGAGTTATACCACTGATGCTTATTAGAACCCACAGTTTCCTAAAATATGCCTATTAAAAATATATGGACAAAATTTGGTTCTGGTGAGATGCCCTTTTTATGCAATCGTCAAAACGCTATTTTGTTATCTTGAAAAATTGTACTAGTACCTTTTTTCTTTCATCATGATGTCCGACGTCGGTCTTTGAAATCCTACTGACACTTCAGTCGTCATGATACTACATGATAAGATGGATTAATATCCCGATGTTTGGTCTTTAATCTCATCTGGGAATTGACCATTCTGACTGAAAAACAGTTTTTATTTTGCAATGTTATAGAGCGTAAAGTGCAAGTTATCATTATTCCATCAGAAGTTTAATAAAGCCAAAAAGCAAGCATTTTCTTAGTTGTTACAGAGCTTTTATTTTCGACAAATTATTTTTTGTTTTATTCAAGACTCGACAGCTTTTCGGGTTTTTTATTTCTTTCTCCAATTCTGGTTTCCGTCTCCTAACGTTTAATGAAAATACATGAAATGTATAATGGCCATTTGTACCACATTAAGCGCCCTAATTTAATTTTCTACGTTAATGTTAAACTTTATCGTTTGGATTTCCAGAACAAAGACATTATGTCTATGTATCTTTAACAAAGTGCCACAGATTTATGCTTTTTCAAAATTCATCACCGAGTCTCACCGATTTAAATTAGAAAAATGTCCTCTAGTTTAAAATGGTACAACGAGTTTCCCTGGTGTTTTTATTTTGAAAATGCATAATGTTGTATTCATGATACGACACAATGGATAATTATCTCATTTCAATTGAATTCTTATTGTTGTTTAATGCTTTGGTGAAATAATGAAACCAGAAAATAGTTTCTATATCGTTGCATGATGTCATGTTACGAAATGAGATAGACAATCGTACAATGTCTTAATAAAACTACAAAGTCATTAAGTATTGTGATAATAAACCAGAAGGTCACAAAAGCTTGAATCGCTCAGCTAGCTACTGTTTTTTTTCATGGAGTGTTATTATAGATAGAACAACTATTTTTCCATTATGTGCAGAATAAAAAGTAGAGGGCCATTGAGGTATCAACATAAAAATCACAAACTTTGAAAGAAACCATCCAAGGACTAATATGTTTAAATGTACATGTAATTAAAATTGTTAAGGCTGTTCCAAAGCATAAGTTCTTTGAATGCATTTCTGATAGAGTCCTGTGTTAAACTATGTCCCCTACTGTCGTCAATCTTGGATGAGGTATGAACATGAAAATCAGAAACTTTAAAGGAGACCACCTAAGAATAATTATGTTCAAATTTAATCAAAATTGTTCGAGCGGTTACAAAAGAGATCATTTCTATTATGTTTTCTATTAACAAGGGCCATATTCGGTCTTCACAATCACAAACTTTAATGTAGATACTCTGTTGATGATTCAGGTCAGGATTGGTAAATATTGGCTTAGCAGATACAGAGAAGATTTTTGAAAAAGGTTAACATCGACACAAACGACGCCGGACGCCAATTAGCGGACCAAGTGAGCTACAAACATTGAATATTTGGGAAATGTGTATTCGCAACAAACGAGATTAAACTGACAATAGATTTAATCGAGTCACCGAAAAGTCTCAAATAACAAAATACCGAGGTTACTGTGAATTTAGGTTCTGCATCTGCGCATTTCGACAACTTATGTCTCTTCAGTGCAGATAAAATCAAAATATTTGGAAGTCCATCAACCGAAATAGGTGTAAAACTGATAGAGAACAAATAACCAATAAGTTCTAAATAGAAAAGCCAAAATCAGCCAAGGACACAAGCGAAGAATACAATAACAATGGTTAAAGAAAAATTCGTTTTAAAGGTCGCGTACGTGTCTTTGAGAACACTTGTCCGGTTAATTTTATGTTTGTTGATATCCCTGCATTCATGGGTAAAAAATAAGGACGTAGCATTGCTGGACAATTAATAGTGAATTCTGCCCAAACCGGTTCTTACGACTCTCTTGAACTTGCTATGAGGTATGAGCAAACCTCATTGTTGATTGATTGATTGATTGAATATTGTTTAACGTCTACTCAGCAATATTTCAGCTATATCAAGACGAGAACAAGTTTGTTGATAAATAATCACTTTGGGGTATGGAAATGGCCATGGGACGGGAAATTCTGACTGCCACTGGAAAAGTAGGGTGAAATCGTCAAGGGCGGGGAATTTAGCCTTGTAGCCGATCACCTACGGACCACCCCAAAAAGAGCTTGCTACAAGGGTTCTTTAACGTGCAGTAAGCGTGGCATTTCTTCCAACACGTGGACCTGAGTTTACATCCCATCCGAGTGATGGGTTGTGTATTTATTAATCCCGCACAACCACGGAATGGGTCCTATTTCTATATCCCGGGACCCTCGGGGTNTTGTAGGGCTTCAAAAAATACCACTTCCGGTTGCGCATGCGCAGTAAAAACACGTCTACATCCGGTCACGTGACTTCCGCTTCCGGTCACGTGACTTTGGTCACGTCACTTCCGCTCTACGTCACTTCCGGTGACGTCACTTCCGGCACCACCTCGCACCACCTCCTCAAATCATAAGCGAAAACCACCTATATACTACTAAGGCCTCATGGTGACTTCAAGATGATGAACAATAATGACCATGTATTTGTAGAGACTTTGTCTCATATGCATTTATTCCATATCCCTTCATTGCTTATTACCGTTCTAAGTACATGTAGTAGTATTTATTAAAGGTGATTGTTCCTCATATCCGAATTTGTGAAGATATGTAACATTCTAGAAATTTAGAGATTTCCACCTGAAATAAAATAAAAAGAGGTGTTCAATTATACAACAACTTCTTTACACACCTATATTTACACCGAGGTTAAAAACCAACTGTTTTTAAGATTTAATCTGATCCATTGGGACGTAACTGGAAAGAAATATTTATTTCTTATAGATTTCACTACAATACTTTCATAATTACATGGGATAAGTTCTATCAAATTGTGCCAATCTTTAAAGTTTAGATCACTAATAGGTATACATGTATAAAGTTTACAAATAACAAATAGCAAATTATTCAAGGAAATTGTTGCACTATATCACAACATTGCGGTAGACATGTCAAGTCAAAGCTATCATTGTCAATGTCTGATGTCAAAAATATTTTTGCATGAGACTGGAATCTTGAAAATAACCAAAATAATTGGAATGGATCTTTAACAAAAACTGACACTTGCAGCTCATAAAACATCAAAATACCGAAATGATATCAATTGGAAATGATTACGTAATATGCATGAAATTACCATTACTACATCTAAAACTTCAGTAACTAATTGTGTGATTAAACCAAAGTCAACCTTTCGTTTATTTTTTAGTCTACCGAACGCACTTTCTTGACTTGACTTTCGAAGACGGAATGCGTAAACATACAAGAAATTTCACAGAAAGGTTGATACCTATTCTAAGAGAAATCGGAACTGAAAAAATCAGAAATTCCAATGTGTGCCTTATAAAATGAAAATTTACAGAAATATTGAATAGACTGATGCGTAGAATTTTATATTTAATTTAAGGGAGATGACTTATATAGGCTGTGCCTGCTGTCTAATCCCATTCATTTATTGAATAAATATTGTTTAAAGTAAAGTAGAATTCTATAAAACAATATGGCTTTTTCACGAAAAATTATATTTTTTAAATTTCCAAATAGAAATGAACTCTATACATATGCTATATTAATGTGTAGAACTTAATTCTTTTTAAGTGTTATTTTTTCGCAATAATATTAGCATCCTCAAATATAGATAACCACAAAATGATACATGTTAGAAAACAACCGAACTTCTTTAAATGAGGGTAATAACAAAATTACCGAACAGAGTGGTCAAGAACCGAAGTCCATGAGACAAAAAGACATCATCAGGGTGAAAACACCGGCAAAATAGTCGACCACAATGATCCTGACTTGGTACAGGCATTTCAAAAGAAATGGTGGGTTAAATCGGTTTTATGGCTAGCCAAACCTCCCCTTCCATTGCGGTAGTGTCCGGTAGCAACTCGACAGCAATTGTCATTGAAAGAAGGTAGACCGTTAAAAGAAATGATCATCCCAGTATTAAGTAAATAAAGAATCTTGAATCAGAGTTGGGAACGAAACTTCAAATTTTTAAACAAGAGACTGATGTCTATTAACGAACTTTTTTAATGATCGTTTGAGGCGGAAACCTTTATTGATAAGGCGGTCACTATGTCAAATGAGAAAGTCTGTATAATTTGTGCGTAATATATAGCTTGGTTAGACTCTCGCGTAAAATATAGCTTGAAAAGGAAAGGAAATTGGGTAAATGTCAAGGAGACAACATCCAATATCCAGGTTAAAACGACCCAAAACAAAGCATTTAGGGGTCACCGTACGGTCTTCAACACAGTGATAAACCTCACACCATATAGCAAGCCCTAAATGGCCCCAAAAAGGTAAAAAAAAGTGAAAAGATCAATGGAAACAAACCACAGCCAATAACCCAAAATATCAAGAAACTAAAATTTTATAAGAAGACAAGTACAAGCCAATGACCAACATATTCCTGACTTGGGACAGGCGCAAAAATTGCGGTGGGGTTAAACTCGTTTTCTTGGATCCAAACCCTCCCCCTATGTGTGGTGAATGGCTAAAAAATAAATACACAAAAAGACTCACAGTAAAAATCAAATTAGAAAAAAGTCCAACTTATCAAGACGAGTACCCTTACAATGAAGTACATAAAATATGAAGACAATACACACAGGTACTGTCCGGACAAATGCTCGCAGTTACTGACAGCTAGCTAAGGACATAATTTCCGTTGACTATGATATCAAGCCTTCTTATTCAGAATTTAAATTATCAGTAACTTCGGTATTTAGTCATTTCTTACATATGAAACTTCAATTGAAATACTTCTAAATAGATTTGGTGTAACAACATCATCAATTATGAAAGAAGAACATGATATTGTGCAATGCCAAATACTGCCAATATGAAAAATTGTTTAAATTTAGTTATGGTGTAAAGCATTTAGGAGATGATCAATATTTGCCAACAAAAACCAGAAGTAAAGATTTAACAACAATGCTGTATTTATATCCTTTATGAATAAGTTTGTTCAACGGNAAATACAACAGGAAGGCGTCAGAGACTTATGGCTACAGAATTATATTAATGTCTTACCGATATAACTGTGTGATAGCTGTCAGGTCAATAACCTTTCCGCTTGATCGTTTTATGTCCTACACAATATGGCGTACAACAGGTAAGAGAGTGCAGCTGGGCATGCGTCGACACACTTCCGTCTCCAGGGTCTTCCAATACTGGATCAAGAAGGGTCCCACGGAGCTGAGGGTAATTGTACTACAATATCTAAACCCTTGATGCAGAAGTTTTTCAGTGAGACCAAGATTTCGGTCGTTGAAGTTAGAAACATCACTACATACTCGTGCATATCGAACAAGTTACATCGCCGTCGAGATGGGGAAAATTAACTATAGTGAAGGAGAAATTATCCCTTTTATCATAAACCTTAGTGTTTACCTTTCCTTGATTTATTGATATATCAAGATCAAGAAGTATAATCACTGCTGCTATTGGATTTATTTAAAGTAAGTTCTGCCGGATAAATTTCATCTGTAAATTTAGAAAATTCAGGATTATTTAAAGCCAAAATATCGTCCAAATATCTATATGTATTGTTAAATTTATCCACTAAATGCTGTTTAGAAGGGACTTTTTTTAATTTTTGCCATGAATTGTGACTCGTAGCAATAAAGAAATAAATCTGCTATGAGAGGTGCACAGTTGGTACCCATAAGAATACCTATTTTTGCCGATAGACTGTATCACCGAAAGGAACAAAAATATTACAAAGAAGAAAATTTAATGCTTTTATCATATCCTGACAAGTCCAGTTGGTATATTTGTCATGTTTGTCGTCACTGAAAAACGATTTAAATGTATTGCAACAAATGTACGTACATCCTGATTTGTTGAAGGACCATTTGTTCAAATACGAAAATTTCTCCTTGATAAGTGTATGCGGTAATGAAGTATAAAGGTTAGAAAAATCATGGCTATCGACGGAGGTGTATGCTTCATTAACAGATCGAAGTCTTTCCAAAATTCTACCGAATTTTTAACACTCCAAAAATAGTTAATTCCACGGTATTCATAACATTTGTTGCTAAAGTTGATGACGAGATCTTTTATGGTAGTAAGTTAGACTCTCGCGTAAAATATAGCTGGGTTATACATCAGATTTGCGTCAAAACTAGATGGAATTCGATTGGGAAGTTCATTTCGCAGACTTTCATTTCTTTGTACTTCAGTTTTTGTAAATACCAGTCCTTTGTTCCTTCGGTACTCTACTGTCGTTGCTTCCGCATCCTATATTGTTTTCAATTTATTTTGGGATCCTTAGCCGTCTTGAAACTGCAAGTGCTTTACTGTGTAGTACACTACCCCAAATCACGTAGGACTTGTCAAAAAATGGAGCATAATAAATTTTTGCAATTTTGAAACTGTACATCAATAGAGCAAGGATTATCTCTTTAAAGGGGCAACGGATGTTTAAAAAGTAATTTGTCGTTTCTTGCATATCAGGATTTTATCAGAAATAGTTCTACAAATGTCTTTAAATTGCATATCATGACACACTCTTCACATAATAAAATCATTTGTTTAAAATTTGAATAGCATTGCAATGATATGCCTCATTATCTAACTTATTGTCAGAGGTTAAATCTTAGCTAAATGTTTACATATTTTGCAACAGACAATTTATTGATTTCTCCACAATTAACAATTTTCAAAATTACAGAGTTGTAACAAATCATAAGACTATGTAATTTCTCTTAATAATCCTAAATACAAGGAATATTAACACCAGATCTATCCCAAATTCCGCTTGAAATTAGAGAGACTATTGATACACCAACTTCAGCTTCGTTCTTGGATCTTTTGATATACAAGACGAAGATGGGTGTTTGAAATCTAAGCTATATGACAAACGTGGTGATTTCAACTTTCTTAGCAGCAATGTACCTACCCCTCCGGCCAATGGAATGTACATTTCACAGTTGATTCGTTTCTGCCGAGCATGAACTTAATACAGTGATTTTTTTAATATAGCTAAAACACTGTCCAAAAGCTGCTAAGTCGGGGATTTGTTCAGCCTTTCTATGGCCATCAACATGACACCATTGAAAGATACGAAGTGTCTGTTTCAACTATATTTTACGTCAACACGGATTAGACATAATAAATTAAAGAGTGTTGTGAGACAGTTCGTGTAAGCATAAATAAACAAACAAGTTAAAATTCTTGACGAACTGCGATAAAAGGTAAAACAATAAATATATATACATATTATGTCAAAACGTAAAAATATGATTTGATGAGGGCATGGTCACAGCTGTTAATGTAAACAAAATAAAATGAAGAGTGCTGTGACGCAGTTCGGATTAGACATAACCGGTTCTGACCCAACCCTGGAATAAATCACCGATAGTGTGACGGGTGCCGCTAGCGGATCAGGACATGCTTACCCTTCCGAAGCACCTCATGTCATTTCTTGTTTACAAAGGAGTTCACACTCGGAGTGCCTTAGTTCTAAATATCGTCTTTTTATTTCCGTACATTGTAAATGTCTCACGTCACTTTTCTGTGTTTGTTTTCTGTGATCCTGTTTTTACCAAGTCTATGGACTTTGATTTTTGTAATCATCACTTCCCTTGTTCCTTCGATATTTCACTGCCGTTATCAAAAGCAAGCTTCGGGTACACAGAGTTTGGATAGTATTCTTTGTTGTATGTAAAAATATATTACGAAAACATTGCATACATGCCAAAGTTTTCAAAGCACTGTTTATTTATTTGGCCAGTGTAGCAAACGATAAACACCAACAATTGAATTTGTTAGCAAAGTGGATTTGTGTGTCGTATGACATTTTTGGATAACTTGTAAGAACTTTGAAATGCACGTGTAAATGGGGGTAATTACATAATTACCGAACAGAGTGGTCAGGAGCAGAAGTCCATGAGATAAAAACAAATCAGGTGGAAACTTGTCGACCGCAATGGTCCTGACTTGGTACAGGCATTTCAAAAGAAATGTTGGGTTGAACCAGTTTTATTATTATAGTTTTATCAGGAGAGGACCATCCACTCTCTTAAAATAGCAATATCAGTTGCATTTCTTTCTTTGCCTGCAAAGATGTTAAAATAAAAGGTTCAAATATCCTAGTTGGCACGTTGAGTCGGCAACTCTACTTGTTTATTCTTTTTACACGTAAATACATGTCAATATAAAACTGTCGAAATTTTGAAATAATGCAGCACTGAATATTCTTTAATTAAACATTATATTGTGCCAATAAAATCTTGAACAATGTATTGTTTACAAACCCGTTATTTACAATCCAATAATTTATCTCAAATGAATGTTTTTTTGCCAATTATACAACAATTTTAATTATGCATACAGTTTATCGCTTTCTGAGGTTACGAGATTCTAAGATCACGTGCCAGGAATATTTGCCATGCGTACAGGAATTCTTGTCATGTTGTGTAATCATTTTATTTTTTGTCATTTTGTAAATAATCTTAATCTTGTTCTGCAAGCACGTAGTTATCTCTGGTATCCGACCCAAAGTCAATCCAAAATTCTTCATCGGTTTTTCTACGGATCTCCGTCGTGTTTCTTTTAATCAACCTCTCTTTAAAGTCGTTCTCCATGGAAAACCCGATGATTCTATCCTACATACATGGCCAACCCTTTGGTCGTGTTATCGTGTAAGGCCAAAATGTCTTCAAAATTTTTCTCAGACATCTAGTTTTGAAAGTGTCTAGTTCGCTGGTGATACATATATAATACTTTTTCGCTATTCAGTGCCACAAAGGACTCCAAGGATGTTTTATTTTTCTGATTTTGTTGGTGCTGATTGTCTTCGATTTCCAGATGTTGTGGATACTAATGCTGAGACAAATGCTTAACTAGCTCTTTACTTCTAGGAAGACATAATATTTACTTTAATGCATTTTCAAAACCATCAATTTTACCAGAAAAAATGGTACTCTCAACTTGCAAATCATGAATGATGTCTCAAGCCTCTTTCGACGGAAACAATAATCGTTCTTTACGATCTCATTTTTTTCTGTAGTAGAGGGTGTAAAAATGGTGAAGTAATGTGAGAATTAATCCATTATAAGCCGATAGGAGTATTAATTATACAGTGTCAGTCTGTGTATGCTACTCAATTCGTTTTTCTGTCTCAAAAAGAGAAAAACTTGAAAGTAAATCAGACTGACATGCAACTTTTAATATTATTAGTTTGTACTTATATCTCTGACTTAAAGTTATATCGACAAACATTAGATTTTTAACGTATAACAAATTCAAAAGTCTTAAGCCTTTTCACAAAACTGCACAAGTCGTATGTGACGAGTGGAAAGCTATGCAAAATCTGTGATATATTTCATTAACTAAAACACAGTTCAATAGGCAAGTACAAATGCTGATTAACGTATTTTCGTGGAGATAAATTCTAAATAATAACACTCACTTCAAAGACTGAACCCAAACAACTCCGTAGACTAACAATTTATCATCCTTTTTATAAAAGCAGCACATTTGTATTTTCTCGTAAAAAATCTTTTAGGAACTAGTAAGGATATAAACCAACGGTACACTGCATATTTTAGTATATGGTGACTACAACAGTCGCAAGCCAAAAGCTTGCCAGATGTAAGAACTCCCCACACAGTAATTCCTTGACATTTAAGGTAGATAGACTCTAATATAGATTTTGTTGTAAATCGAAACATTTGAAAAAACCAGTCTATTATAAAAAGTATGGGTCACCATGCTTATTTTTCCTAGAATCGAGGTCAAAGTTTGCTCATTTGTAGCCATTCTTTCACATAAATTTACAAAGAAAGCACGGGAAAAATATAGAATGGCAATCTTTAACTGGGGGTCTTAACTCCATAGAAATTAACCTTTTGTCCATGAGAATTTTATATATTTTTGCGAGCAGAAAGTTTATGATATAATCTATTGGTGTCAACAAAAAAATGTAAAGTGAACAAAAAAATGACGTCTTACATCTGTCAGTCCATTATGACGTCACAAAGGAACAGCTGTCAAATTAAACATACCACGTATCCGACTCTTTATTTTTCAAATGCGCGATTACAGTGTCTATCTACCTTAACGACCGATTAGTTTTTTATTGCAATAAATGGTTCGTTATCACCTTTCTCGGGAGTTATATATAGTATATCCTTCCGGATCAAGTGGATTACGATATTTCTCCAGTTCGAGATAGTTAAAGGACAAGGTGCGATAAGGGGTTGATTTGGCCCTAGCTTCCAGTGAATTTCTAAGTTTCACCTCAAGATTTTCTTTCATGTTCATTTTAAAGTTGAGATCCTATTTACAGAAAAAATACAAAAGTTAGCACCTATGACGTCACAAAAGATACAGATCTGACGTCATGAAAAGGCTACTTTTGAACATTTTCATAGAAATATGCCGAATTAGCCAGATTTTTTAACAGTTTTCCTAACCGGAAACATCGAGCACATTCAAGAACCAATTAGATGAATTGAACCTCTCATATAAATATTTTTTTTCAAAAAAGAACTAAGAAATCATACATCAATATTTTAGAAATGTTACTGTTTACTAAAAAGCCATACCCCTAGATCATTTCAATGAGAAAATTCTTTAAATTTAACCAAATTTATTTTTAGGCCAAATAAAGCCCTTACCGCCCCTACTCCTTTGTGATTTTCAACATGCGAGCTTTAGCGAACATGTTAAAATCAGAAAGTTAACTATCGAGAATGGAGAAATAACGTAATCCATGAGCAAACGGAAGGATATATTGTTTCTCCAATGACTTTTACTGTGTTTCATGTGCATACTCAATTATTCAGCACGGCTGTCAACATTTGCCGCGCTATCCGAAAGCCTAGTAACGATGACGTCACAATAGACTTTATGAATGAAATGAAACGTCGCGGGAAACGTAACCAACGTGTGGAATAAAAATAATACGCACTTTTAACCAACTGGATTAACACGCTAAGAATTGGAGAAAGAAAATTTGTAAAAGTTATAACTCAATGTTGGCTTGATCAACAGTCATTTGTCATCGAGTTTACAAGGAAGTTCTTAGGAACTGTTATTACCAATATGCAATTTTATGACTAAAATCTGATCTGATGAATTTTCATCTAAAAGGGATAACATATTATTTATATTATTGCGGTTTTTTTTTTGTTTTTGTTTTTTGTTTTT
>MJUU01066875.1:0-54271 GCA_002080025.1 Modiolus philippinarum
ATCATTAATATATATATATATATATATATATAAGCTGTCTATCAATTCAGTCAACGTGGAAACTTGTTCATCTCCCCGGATTTGCGAATATTTACGCTAATGCAGGGCCTAATAATTATGATATAACGGTCTATCGTAGGAACCCAACGGGTTTAGAATTAGAGAAATTAATATCGAGATTGCCTTCCCTCGGTGGGAAGGCAATCTCGATATTCATTTCCCTTATTCTAACCCCGTTGGGTTCCTACGATAGACCGTTATATCATAATTATTAGGCCCTGCATTAGCGTAAATATTCGCAAATCCGGGGAGATGAACCCCGTTGGGTTCACTTGGTCAGACAAAATAGTACCAACTAAAAAACAAAATTATCAAACCACAAAAAAACAAAATCATTCAGTACTATCATGTACATAAAAAGGCAAGATATATTGCAAAAAAGCTGTATAGCTCAACAAACTTCAAAACAAGCAATATGTTTGCCATTTAACTTTCTTTTAGCATTTCGAAACTCACCTGTATCCATGCTTTTAAATCTTCATTTGGATTTTTCTTAGCTATGTCAAAAGGCGTCAATCCCTACAAAACAATAGATAATTTTGTCAGGCATTGAAATACACATTATGTGTAGTAAGTATAACTTGAGTAGATAATTTAAGAATAAAGTAATTTGGAAGGAGTTTTTGACCGACTCACTCACAAACTGAATAAAGTCCGAAATACTTGATGTAAAGTTAACGCATCCATAAACTCCTCAAAAATAAATTTTATTTCTTTTAATTCATGTCCTTTTTTGAACTGAAAACATTGTGGTCACTGAATTTGACATCACGATACACTGCACTATTTTTACTCGGAGTGTATTAATTGGCAAAAGCAGTTATCGAGAAATAACTTCGCTGTTATTCATATTATTAACCAATGAAACTGCACATTGCAATAGCAATATGAATTATGAAGCAAACCATGTTTGAAATCTCTCAATTATTTTTCTACAAAGCATAATAATAAAGTTGCAATAAGTATGGATTAATTGATCACTTTTCCCATGGAAATCTTAACCAAGCTTGTTTTAGTTGTTTTTTAGGACACTTTGATTTTTTGGCTCAGAACAAGAATGATTCGGTGCACATCATCGTAACACATCGTACAAATACTTTGACAAAAAATTACATTTGCGATGTGAAAAAGCATAATAATACAAAACAAACAAACAAAAAAAAAAAACAAAACAAAAAACTATGCTGAGGAATAGTAAATGAATATATCTGTCTTCGGTGATAAATGAGCATGGGAACAGTTTTGGTTTTGATCTAATGCAGATTTCAGACATAATTATCGGAAACCAACTTAATTTGAGGTCATAATTTTTCATTAATTTCCCATTGACCTTAGGGATACCTATCTTGAAATCGATAGGATTCTGTTGTTGTGTGATGAGTAAGCATATGACTTAGTTTGGATTTTATAAGGCGTTTGATATCCAAGTTATCATTCGGAAACTAAATAGAACTGAGAACTTGACTTTGGGCTACCAACCAAGAAATCATTAGGGTTCTGTTTTATTTGATAAGTAAGCAATTGACAAGTTGGAATTGACCTGTTGCAGGGTACTCATGTTATCATCCTGAAATCAGATCTTTCTTTTAATTTTGGTATATTTTAAGCAACTGCGACTCTGACTTTTGGGGCACCAACCATAAAGTTGTTCTGTATTTTATGGTAAGTAAGCATGTGACAAAGTTTGGTATTACTCTGACGGGGGTTACTCAAATTAATATCAGGAAACCAAATTTTTATTTTTAGCATCCTCGACCTTGACCTACACCTACTCGACAATTACCGGTACAACGATAAATTTATAAGATGATGATTGCCTTATTATTCAATATATTCATTCTGTTGTTGTTTGTGAAAACATAAGTAATCAACTGTTCGCCGCTGTATGAATCATTGTCTCAGTAAAACAATATAGCCTAGATGCTGATCTACTACAAAAATACAATGCATGCATGCAAGATGAGATAATTCTAACATGTACAATGACTGAGATCTGAACTTATCCTTGAATGTAAGCGTATTAAGCATAAAATAAAGATAAAATAGATTTAATTTAGCCTGCATGCTGACATTTAATTACCGATTTATTTATATGCAAGGCCATTGTACTCTTACCGCGAATTATTATTAGGATCTGAACTCATCCAGTAATTTGAATATAAGTCGACAAAGCAGAAATTATAGGTTAAAGGTACATAATTTTCAATTGAAACTTACTGTAAAAGGGGAAATTTTCGCGAGGGCTTTATTTTCGCTAATTTCGCGATTGACACTTATTCGCGAAGATTTTCCTCGAGTAAATTTGTTTTCATTACAAACGTAACGAAAGGTAAGGCAGAATCGCGAAAATTAAACCTCGCGAATATGTTTAGGAATCAAAATCGCGAAATTTAAACCACGCGAAAATATCCCCTTTTACAGTACTTACAATCAAAGATGCATTTATATGCAAAGTAAGATGATAATACTATTTAAAGTGAGAGTCTGAACTCATCCGTTAACTCGAATGATCGACAATCAAGCAAAACATATAGGTCAGTGCGACCTTATTTTGCCTGGGTGCTGTCATTTTCATCAGCGATGCATGTTTATGCAAGGTAAGATAACTCACCCATGTATATTGACTGAGATCTTAAACCATCCATGGACTTGAATGCGGAACATATTTTAGGTGAAATATTGAAATATCTGCATAACTATCATATTTGTTTCTGGGCAGTATAACTGTATGGTGACCAGTCTTTCTGAGATGAAACACTTTTTTGTTTGCTCAAAACGTTCAATGTGCATGATCAAAAAAAATGAAGGTTTCATACTGTGAAATGAATTCTGATTTTAACACAACATTTAAAAATTATTTAATTAGTGGAATTGGAAAAGACATCGAGACCACTCTTTCGGAGGAAATTCACTGAGAAACACATAATTCATGATATGCTCAATAATATTGCAAACTAAAAAGAGGGTGAATGCCAATTTTGAAAAAAAAATTCCTGTAGAAGTTAAGAAAAATGCGACGAAAAAATTAGGTTTCACTATATTTCTTACCAATTTCAAAACAGGACATTCCTTACAACTTGTCAGAAAGAGACTGCATACCAATTTTGAAATCCATCCTTCTTGTATAAGCCAAAAAAAAAAATCAAAAATTTTATGTTTCATTACATTTCGTACCCATTCCACACTTCGTCAAGCATAAAATACAAATCTGGAAGGACTCAAAATAGGACAATCCTTGGATGTACAGTTGATCTGGTTCTAGGGGCCGTCTTGAAAGAATGCAGATAAATTGACCTAAATTACAGTACTTCGTAATTTTTGTCTTATCTACAGTAAATGGATTAATACTCTAGAAATCCCATTGCACGAGAATATACATTCTGTCCCTAGATTTCCCATGTCATTCGCCCAGGTTATTCACAAGCCAAGTAGTCAGTACTTCGGGGCTGATCCGAAACCCATTTGTATTTTCAACTTTGCGATATCTAAATGTTTGTGAATATTGTTGAAAAAGGGGTAAGAAGCTCTGTCCTTAACTGATTTTGGCTTTACATTTAGATTATATTAGTTAATTGTTCTCTATCAGTTTTTGAACTTCCTTGAGGTTATGGCCTTCAAAACGTTTAGATTTTATCTGCACTGAAGAGACATAAGTTGTCGAAATGCACATACGCAGAAATTAAATTCAGTTAATTCGGTATTTAGTTTTTTTTGTTACCACTCGGTCGATTCCTCTGCTGATGGACTATTAGTCCCCGAGGGTATTCGCCAGCCCAGTAATCAGTACTTCAATGCTGACCCGAAAGCCAATTCTATTTGGAACCTTGCAATATCTACACTATTGTAAATTTTGTTGACAACTAAGGAGTATCTCCCTCACTCAAAACTCTGTACTAAGCTGATTTTTGCTTTACATTCAGATAATATTGGTTATTTGCTCTTTGTCAGTTTTTAAACAACTGAGTTTATTCAGTTTTTATCTGCAATGAAGAGATACAAGTTGTCAAAATGAGCATATGCAGAAATCAAATTAAAGGTACCTTGTGTATTTAGTTTTTTGTACATAACCTTCATAAGAATCCATACAAACAGAGATTTATTGCGGGTCGCCCAGATTCAAAACTAAACCTCTTTCACAGCTTCTCACTACTTTATCAGAGATGACCTGAAAAATTACTGTGATAAAATTTACTCCAGGAACAGCGTAAATAAGATGTGGATCCTTTAAATTCCTCACCTAGTCTCATACATTGCCAAAGCATTAGAACTTTTTATTTTTCTACTCTTTACACATTAACTGAATATAGCAAAAGTGGAGAACGCTAATACACATTTTAGTAATAATAAAAGACAAAACACTGATTCAAATAAGAAGTACACTGAAACTGACGTAATCAATATGTTAGAAATTATGATTGACAATATTTTTGTGGAATTCGGAGGCTACCCTTTCCAAAAGACAAAATGGATTTTTATGGGAGCTAAATGTGCGCCACTTTTATCTGACCTTTTCCTTTACTAGTATAAGGCCTAGCTTTTACAAGGGCTTATACAGATAAAACAAAAACATTTAGCCCAGACATTAAATTTCAGCTTCTGCTACATAGATGATGTACTACAGTTCACAACTTGTTCGATATGCACGAGTATGTAGTGATGTTTCTGACTTCAACGACCGAAATCTTTGTCTCACTGAAAAACTTCTGCATTAAGGGTTTTGATATCATAAATTGATAAACATTCTCTAAATTTTATTATAGATACATTGATTTATTAAGAAAATGTAGTTCTACATGCATGGCTCAAGGTATCATACCACCAAAAGGAAATTCGTCCGGCAAAGGTTGTATGTTAAAATAGTACTTATCAATGGAGTATGGATATTTCTATGGGATTATTGAAATAGTTCTAATTAACCTGCATACTGTTTGAAAGCTGAACATCTTAGGTACTCAAAAAAATCTTTATTTTATTCCTATCAGTTGTAATAAATTATTTTTGGTGAAAACAATGACATGACCATTTCACGGATTGGCAGTGAAGGTGAAAGTTGATTTTTGATAGTAGTATACTTCCGTTGGAGGGCATTTTCTTGTATTAAATGAAAGTTGTCCTCAAAATTTTTGTGGAGGATCATAATATATCTAATTAATTAGGTAAGAAGTTTCGCTTTATTTGGAACGACAGTAAATGTGCTATGGTTCTCAGAAAATGACCAATTTAACAAAGACAAATAGGGAAAAATCAATGGTGGTATGATACCTTTAAGTGAAAAATCACAAAAATTAGAATTTGCCTCTGTCTTGTTTATTTTGGTACAAAAGCATCAAGTTAGGTCCAAATTAACATTTTTTAGCCAAATTTGACCTTAAAAGTTTTTTATTATCACACTGGAGCTGAAACATTGGTGCGATGGAATTTTTTCAGAAAAAAGGACAAAACCTGATATATCCATACCAGAATGACTGTAAATTTTATTTTCCATAGTTAATTGCATTCTAGCCACTGCAAAATACAGTATACACTGTGTTTAAGCAATAAATAGCTAACAAATTCAAGTTATTGAAATTTCAGACCTTAATTTTGCATTTTTCATAATGTTCAGTTTTGACGGTATTAGCCGAGGAATGTAGTGATACTAATTTTCAAACTATCAAAGTATTTTTGACAGAATTTCTTATAATATGGCATATAAATCAAGGATATATAGTGCATGTAATTATCAGCAAAAAAGAGCACTAGAAATCTATTCTAGTGGGAAATTTAGGCTATTTTAGGTTGTGGAATAAGGATATTTTTGAATGGTTAAAATAAATTTTAAAATGAGTGGCCTAGAATAACAATTTATGTAAATAAAGTGATCCTTTCTGTTGCATTTAACCACCTTTGTGTCACATTTTTTTATCCGTCATTGTTCAACACTGAATAATATCAACATTTTTTAAGAATTTTTTTAGATTTTAGGAAAATTATATCTGACCGGCCAAATATTTCAAATATGGCCAAACTTCAAAATATACAATTTGACTAGCTTTTAACTATTTGATTGACCTCATGCTTCATATCAACAAAGTTATCAAAAAGTTTGATTCTAAATATTAAATCAAACTGATATCAGTGCAGGTTTAGCATATAAAACACATTACTTTGAGAATAATGATATATGGAGGTGGGGGGGGGGAGAGGTCATGACACCCAGTTATTTACAAAATAGGTCTTACATCTAAAAGAAAGCCACATATATAGTTTAGCCATGCTTTTTGACCACAAACAAGTTGCATTTAGGACACTTGTTGAAATTTTATTCATTCAGTCACTGACAATAGGCTCATATCACAAAAGTCTGATTTTCAGATTGTGATACCATGATATAGAGTCTCATTATTTTGTGAATTTCTCTTAAAGTCTTCACCAGATCTTAATCAAACTTTGCAGAATTACTGAAAAAACATAGAAGAAAATATATATATGATATAAGTTAATTTTATTAGAAAAAGAGGCCCTTTAGGTATCATACCACCAAAAGGAAATTCGTCCGCCAAACGTTGTATGTTAAAATAGTACTTATCAATGGAGTATGGATATTTCTATGGGATTATTGAAATAGTTCTTTATCCAATGTAATTAACCTGCACACTGTTTAAAAGCTGAACATCTTAGGTACTCAAAAAAATCTTTATTTTATTCCTATCAGTTGTAATAAATTCTTTTTAGTAGTATACTTCCGGTGGAGGGCATTTTCTTATATTAAATGAAAGTTGTCCTCAAAATTTTTTTGGAGGCTCATAGTATATCTAATGAATTAGGTAAGAAGTTTCGCTTTATTTGAAACGACAGTAAATGTGCTATGGTTCTCAGAAAATGACCAATTTAACAAAGACAAATAGGGAAAAATCAATGGTGGTATGATACCTATACATCAGGGCATTTCACATCCTAACTTTTATGGTAATATCATTTAGAAAGCGCATAAATTGAAAAATTGTCCTTCCAAACTTATGAATCCGTTGAACCAACTCATTCATAAAGGATATAAATACAGCATTGTTGCTAAATCTTTACTTCTGGATTTTGTTAGCAAAGATATTGATCAACTGCTAAATGCTTTACACCATAACTAAAATTAAACATTTTTTCACATTGGCAGTATTTGGCATTGCACAATATCAGGGTCTTCTTTCATAATTGATGATGTTGTTATACCAAATTTATAAAGAAGTATTTCAATTGAAGTTTCATATGTAAGAAGGCTTGATATCATAGTCAACGGAAATTATGTCCTCCGATAGCTGTCAGTAGCTGCGAGCATTTGTCCGGACAGTACCTGTGTGTATTGTCTTCATGTTTTATGTACTTTATTGTAAGGGTACTCGTCTTGATAAGTTGGATTTTTTTCTAGTTTGATTTTTACTGTGAGTCTTTTTGTGTATTTATTTTTTAGCCATTCACCACACATAGGGGGAGGGTTTGGATCCAAGAAAACGAGTTTAACCCCACCGCGATTTTTGCGCCTGTCCCAAGTCAGGAATATGTTGGTGATTGGCTTGTCCGTATCTTCTTGTAAAATTTTAGTTTCTTGATGTTTGGGTTGTTGGATGTGGTTTGTTTCCATTGATTTATTCACTTTTACCTTTCATGGGCCATTTAGGGCTTGCTATATAGTGTGAGGTTCCTCACTGTGTTGAAGACTGTACGGTGACCCCAGATGCTTTGTTTTGGGTCGTTTTAACCTGGATATGGGATGTCGTCTCCTTGACATTCACCCCATTTCCGTTCTTTTTCATATTTCTCTTGATAATAAAAAAATTAAAAATATGTACATCAGATCTATCCCAACAGCTTGAAATTAAAGAAACTACTGATACACCTACTTCAGCTTCGTAACTAGATCTTTCGTTGTATATTGACCAAGATTGACGTTTGAAATAGAGACTGTATGACAGGCGCGACGATTTTAACTTCCCAATTGTGATTTTTTTTTCTTTCTCAGCAGCAATATACCTACCTCTCGAGCCTATTGCATGTACATTTCACAGTTAATTCGTCTCTGTCGTGATAAATATTCAATCCTATTTCCAGTTTTATTGAAGACGGTTTTGTTTAAGTTTTGGCCTCTTTCTTGATGTTTCTCTCTTTTTGCAACTGTAGTGTGATTTGTGCACCGAGCGACAAAAATATTTTACCTGTATGAGACTGGGCTTGTATATTGAACGACAAAAAACATGTTACCTATTAGAGAAAAATTCTATGTTTTGACAGGATCCGAGGCACACTCATAATTCGGCCTCCCATTGACTCGTATGTTAAATTCCGGGATTTCAAAAATTCCTATAATAGAGGAATGAATTTTCCTAGGTGTGGGAACTTGTTTTCCGTTAACAGATCACCAACACGATAAAATAAATACATTTAAACCATATGTTGTATGGTCAAATAAGAAAATAAAATTGAATTGAAACGTCCTGTTAATTTTTTGCATAGTCGCAACAGAGAATTTTCGGTATTTGGTCGTATTTCATTCGATCCGTCCTAGCTTGTTATGCAACTTAATCATGTTTTTTCAACTGTTCTTTGCTCTCCGTCATTCACCTAGAAATATTCTATGATCTTGCTGATTATAACATGTATCAATTGGCTTGAATCACTACAAATGAAAACGCACTATTTTTTATAGTACTATTTTCGAGGTCTGTCAAACATTGGCGTATTGAAATAGTGTAGTGCGCCCTGATAATATTATGGCTTTGACATTTAACACAATCTGTGCACACAGAAGCTTTAGTTAGTCGTCATATAAGCGGGAGGTTGATGCATCAATAAACCTGGTTTAACCCACCATTTTATTTATAAAATGCCCGTTCCAAGTCGGGATTATGACGGCTTGCCAAAAATGTTCTGTGTCGGATTGTGTTCCCCTGATTCAGTCGAATGTTATACGGATTTTCCTTACTGGTCTCTTCCTTTGATCGATTCGGACTTTTATTGTCACTTTTATTTCGAACATGTATTTTGTACAGTGATTTGTGAATAGGGCAAAAACACTCTCCAAAAGCTGCTAGGTTAGGGATTTTGAGTTAACATAGTAGGACATGCTTACCTTCCAGAGCACCTGATGTCACTCTCATTTTCATGGGTGTTCAAACTTTGAGTGCCTTGTTTTTGCACTGCTGTGTTTTTATTTCTGCGTTTTGTATCTATCTATCGTCATTGTTTTCTGTGTTCTTGTTTAGCCATTTCTTTGGACTTCGATTTCTGTAATTATCTTTCTTTGTTCCTTCGGTATTCTACTGACGTTTTTCCATCTAATTTTTATTTAAAGACATTTAAAAGAAATGAAAAGTATCAAAATTGAGATGGAAAGCTACAAATTCCAATGAAAATTGTCCATCTCAGCGTGAAACAGCATGTTATTTAAAAGTTTTGATCTGAATGTTTTACTTTTTGTGAGAAGTAGTTTGTAAATTTAAAGTTAGTTTCTCAGATGGTAAGAAAGCCAGATTTTTGACTTTGACAAAATCTGAGATGGAAAAAAACTTCAGTATGGACTTCGACATATTTTCAGATGAAAACCAATCTTGCTTTTGAACTTAAAATAAATTTGAGATGAAAGTCTTTAACTTTGATTTGAATAATTACATAAACTGCAGCTCTTTTTTGTGGGAAATTCGAGGAATTCCCTGTACACAAAGAAAAGTCAGGATAAGCCAGGACCTTACAAATTTCATAAGTTAGACTTTATGTTTATTATGATATGAAGGTTAGATTGTTGAAAATTATTGCGATAATTTTACATCTTGAAATGAAACAACAAACAAAGCAAGGATAACATAGCCAAAGCTGAGTCACTGATTTAGTCAAAGCAAATACTTTTTTATATACAAAACTGTCAGTATTTCTTTTCCTTGAAGTAAAATCAGTATCAATTACATGTAGAACATTTAGCTGTTTCAAAATACCATATGATGTTTCATTTAGTGTTCTGTTCATGCAATCTGGAAAAAGATTATAAGCATTACCCAGTTTGAAATATATTAGTCCAATGGCTGAAATAAAACCCCAACCCCACTTCCTCACCTCAACTACTTTTTCTGACTGGTACCTCCAATTTATAATTATTTCGCATTAAGTGATAGCCAATGGTATAAACTTTACACAGAGAACTAATGTGTGACATTTCTGTACCTGAGATTTTTAAATTTCTTAAATCTGACCCCGACCTCTGTAAAAGTCTTACTAAAATTATATGATTTTTCTTAACATTGTTTAAGTTCAATGGTCTAAAGAACCCCTTCAGCGTCTCACTTCCATATCTTGACAATTGTTGTTAGTCACTCAATGTCATTTCTTGATTATAAAAATTATAAAACACTTTAAGATATACCTATTAAGGAGATCTTTTAATATTTCCGTTTTCGAATCAGTTTTGTCCTTATTTTGACTCAACCATGAAATTTAAATTCATAAAAAGTTGGTATAAAATGAAATTTCATCGTATCGTCTTTACATCAAGTCTAAATTATAACAATTTCAAAGTACTATAAACTTCCTACATCCATTAAACGTATTCTTACTCCACAAGTTTTCTCTAAAATTGACAAATTTTTATTGCTCAAGAATAGCAAGAATGCCTAGAATGAGTGTTGTATCTATTAAACCATTGTTGTGACGTCATCCATTGTATTAACTGTGGAATCTTTTTAAAGAATCCACGGCTTACCCTCTATTGTTTTCTCCAATTTATAGTTTAAAAACGTCCCGAGGGAAATGTATGTTTACTACATTTAACTGCGAACTGATTGTCCTTTCAAGCGAAATAGTTTTTGTTCGCATCGAGTGTTGAGATATCTTTGTTAGGCACGGATCTTTTTGATTTTTGGAAGGGGGGTTTCCAGGAGCTGGGAAACGTTTTGGACCGCATGCTAGGAAATTTGTTGCTCGTTGGATGAGTTTTTTTCTAATGAACAGCGCGAGGGCTAGATTATTTTTTAACACAGGTACTGGCGTCGGAGATTTTCTTAGCATAACCCAGGGCCAGAAATCCCAGCCCCACCCCTGAAAATCCAATGGTCCGTGCTTTACTGCGTCGTTTAAACGTAACTAACCTCAGTAATTTATATATTGTACATGTTGTAGAAGCTGGCAATATGGTAATTTATATTTCCTTCAAGTACAACTAGAGTCAAAATAAATATCTGATAAATACGCAGAAATGTTCTATTTAATTTCGATCTTATCTTCAAAACATCAAAAAATAATTTTGTAATCTTTTACGAGTTCTCTCCAGTTATCAGTGTGTCCAAAATATATACAAAATTCTGCATCAAACTATGGTGAAAAGGACAGTCATAGATAACGGGCTTTACCAGCTGTGCTGATATGATCTATTTCTTAAAGAATATATGCATTTGGTAGAAAAAATTAAATGAAATATCCGGCTTGTACACTTTTTTTTCATGAATTCATATTTTCTCTACCACTTAGCTGCTTATCAAAAAAGGCCTTTGACAAAGCAGAACCTTGAAATATCATTAACAGGGTTAATAACACGAGACTCCAAGCTCTCTGAGAGCCCGGAACCCATGTATGTACAGTCCAGTTTCCTATGAGTGGAAGCCGGAGCCTAATTGTGGAGCCCGGAGCCCTTGTTTTAGAGCCTGGGGTCCTTTTGTAAGAGCCCGTAGCACTAGTGTTTGAGCTCGGAACCCTGTGATGTAGCCCAGATCCCCACTTAAAAAACGGTTGGAGCTTAGGAGTCAAGAGCCCATGTTATTCCCTTGAACTGAAATTTTTTGACAATTCTCTTGTTCTCTTGTCTCATTCATGTATTTATCATACAATAAGACCAATTCTGCTATATGGCAGTAAGGTCTGGGGATCTTTTAATTGTCTGTACCAAAAAAAAGAAATCGTGATCCAATACCTCTAGACAGAATTTACGTGAATTTAATGAGTGAAAGACTACATTTTAAATTTTGTAAATATATACTTGGATTAACAGGAAAACCACAAATTTGGCATTTTTATCTGAACTTGGTCAGTTCCCTATGCATTTTGATATTGTAAAAGCTATGTTCAACTATTGGCAAAGATTAGAACACAATGTGGAAAATTTTCCACTGTTGCAGGATGCATATATACACTCTAAAATGTTCCATAAACAGCACAAATCATCATGGTATGGGTCACTTTTGATAATTTTGCAGACATTTCCTGATCTCTGTAACCAACATCACATGCAAAAGAAAATAAGCAAACAGACAATTGCAAGATCCCTGAAAAGTTCATATATTAATGAGTGGTATAAAAAAATTGCTTGGTTTCTTAGAAGGAAAACTGAGAACATACACAAAAATCAAGTCAAACGATGGATTTTAAAAAAAATATTTAGAATCCA
This sequence comes from Modiolus philippinarum, assembly GCA_002080025.1. NCBI lineage: Eukaryota > Metazoa > Mollusca > Bivalvia > Mytilida > Modiolidae > Modiolus > Modiolus philippinarum. The sequence goes on from MJUU01066875.1 coordinate 12,455, forward strand.
TTAATAGTTTTGAACACCGGAGAAGCCTAAGTAAATTAAGGTTGTCAGCACACCATTTGCAGGTTGAAATAGGTAGATACCAGGGAATCCCTCCACACTTACGACTTTGCCAATATTGTTACTCAGGCGAGGTTGAAAATGAAAAACACTTCTTACTGAAGTGTTCTAAATATATTACTGAAAGGGTTGACCTTTACAAAACAATTTCAGAATCTTGTAAAAACTTTGTAAGATTGAATGATGACCAGAAATTAATCTGGTTATTTAATTGTGAAGATATAACTATACTAAAACGTTTAAGTGAGTTCACATTAAAAAAATTGCAGGTAATAATAGCAAAGTGAAGAATTGTATTCACATACGAGCCGTTCTTGTTGCTCATATCATAACTAAACAAGGGTGTTGCTTGTCTACATTAGTCACGAGGAGGATTGCGAGTATGCGGCCGAAACAGCATGCCACACATTCTTTAGCACCAACCCTCGGTGTCACTTGTAGAACGGCAACTAAATTCACTTTATAAACAATTTTTGTAGTTGTACGAGGAGGAATGTAGAAATTACATAGAGCATCGTCCCTTGGTGTCTATTGTAGATTTACGATACATCGGTTTTTTTTAACTAGTGGTCTTTCTACACCAGATACGGGGAGGAATGTGGTTGCTCTTATAAAGCAACACACATATCCTTAAGCACCGTCCCTTGGTGTCTTTTGTAGATTTACAACTTGTTGATATTTATATTATTGTTTTTAAAATGCGTGCGTAAGTACTTACATATATAAAAAAAATGATAATGTGTTTATACCACCTCCATCGTCTGGATTACAGGCATACATATTTAACAAATTTATATATATTTACTTGTTGTTACATTAATTTTGTTGTATTGTTGTGTCTGAATTATGAACGTTATATTTGTAATTGCCCCTTGGGGACCTTGATTGGAATAAATGTATCTTATCTTATCTGTTAAACAAGAACTTGAGGACATCGTGACCTTAGCAAAGAAATAAAAGGACTTTATAATTGTTAAAACTGGACTTGAACTTTATTATATTCCTAGATCAATTATTTTAATGTGTTCCTGTTTAGAAAAAATAACATTAGGCCAAAAATAATATCCTAGATTCTCATATTCTCGTCAACTCTAGCCCCGACATGCCTGAACAAATTTTATTTTGATTTTTTGGCAAATTTTGGTACATTTCTTATTTAACTAAAGCGTTTTTCACAAAATCATAAAAAATATAAAATGAAAGTCGCCCATCCGGCCAAAATTTTGAGAAAAAAATAGATGAGAATCTAGGAATTATCTTATTATGGCCTTATCTTACAGTTTTATGTATGATCTGTTACTAATGACACATACATTGCCGAAATGGTAAGAATTGCTGCATGTAACCAAATAAAAAGAAGCGAAATGTTATGAAAACTTTGACAATTACGAAGTTTTATTTACCAGTTCTTATTATAAAATTCACTAAATTAGAATTACAGGTATGCGGATATTAAACTGTCATTTATTTGTCAAGTCGTGACAATGTACCCTGAATATGACATTTTTAATGATTTGTTTTAAGGAAAATATTGAAGAAACAAACCTCTACTTATTTTGTTCAATTTGAAAAAAAAAAGGTCACTAGTGCCAGGGGGACGTGCTCCTATGACCCCCGCTGGATCCGCCACTGTTTAAAAACTTTTGATGAATTCTTTCCATCTGTTTCCATTGAAAACGATTTTGTATGATGGTAATTTATCAATAAGTAATATAATAGTCGTTTCAAATACGTACAGCTCAGTGAATAGTCATTTTGTCAATTTTCTTCCCTTTAAGGGGATAAAGATTCTATAATATATACAATTAAGCATCATATGAAAAAGAAAAAAAATGGAGTAATGTCAAGGAGACAACATCCCATATCCAGGTTTAAACGACCCAAAACAAAGCATCTAGGGTTCACCGTACGGTCCTCAACGATGTGAGTAAGCCCTAAAAGGCCCCAAAGGGTAAAAAAATCAATAAGAAATCATTGGAAACAAACCACATCCAATAACCCCAATATCAAGAAACTAAAATTTTATAAGAAGACAAGGACAAGCCAATGACCAACACATTCCTGACTTGGGAAAGTCGCAAAAATTGCAGTGGGGTTGACTCGTTCTTGTTAGGATCCAACCCCCCCCCCCCCACTATGTGTAGTGAATGGCTAAAATAACTACACAAAAAGACTCACAGTAAAAACAAAACTAGAAAAAAGGCCAACTTATCAAGACGAGTACCCTTACAATAAAGTACAGTCGAACCTCGATATGTCGAACTCGGTTGTCTCGAAATCTCGGATGTGTCGAAGTGAATGGTCGGTCCCGGCCAAATTCCCCTTTCATTAATGCATTTTTACCTTTGATAACTCGTACTCGGATTATTCGAATTCTCGGATAACTCGAATATAAATCGTTGTCCCGTGAAAAATTTATAATGCAAATGTACCCTGATATGTCGAAGTTGTGATCAAATTACAGAATTATATATAAAAATGTTTCCCATATATAAAAATAATTTTTTATTTAAAAAAAATCATGTTTGTTTCAATTTTTTATGTACGGTATCTCCAATTCTGAATGTTGCCATCGACCTGGTAATGCACATCGAATGGCATGACTGCCAATCTCTGTTGTAACAAGAAATTATATGTAAATCTCAAACTCGGATGTCTCGAACCTCGGATAACTCGAATCATTTTGTATGGTACCTTCGAGTTCGACTTATCGAGGTTCGACTGTACATAAAACATGAAGACAATACGTACAGGTACTGGTCGGACAAATGCTCGCAGTTACTGACAGCTAGCTAAGGACATAATTTCCGTTGACTATGATATCAAGCCTTCCCTACATATTAAATTTGAATTGAAATACTTCTAAATAGATTTGGTATAACAACATCATCAATTATGAAAGAAGAACATGATATTGTGCAATGCCAAATACTGCCAATATGAAAAATTGTTTAAATTTAGTTATGATGTAAAGCATTTAGGAGATGATCAATATTTGCCAACAAAGACCAGAAGTAAAGATTAAACAACAATGCCGCATTTATATCCTTTATGAATAAGTTTGTTCAACGGATAAATAAGTTTGGAAGGACATTTTTTGAATTTATGCGCTTTGTAAATGATATTGTCATAGAAGTTTGGATGTGAAATGCCCTGATGTATAAGAGCCCTGCATGCAGAACCAAATTTTCGTAATAGTTCAATGTATCTATAATTAGATTTAGATAATGTTTTTATAAATTTATGATATCTAAATAAACAAATGAAGGGATATGGAGTAAATTTACATTGGACAAAATTCTATAAATACGTGGTAAGATTAAGCAAATGGAACAACGCTTTGATTGTTTTTCTTCATCTTGAAGTCACTATGAGGCCTTCAACAAAGAGCAAACGCTCTTACCTCACGGTAAGTTCAAGACGGCCCCTTTGCACCGGTTTAAGCGGAATTCACTTGCTGAATGTCGAACAACGCAACATCCATTCCCTTTATTTCGTTATTTTTGATGGATGCGGGGTTGTCAACAAGCATAACATATCGGGAAAAGTATTCTTACAAACACTGCCATCTATTGCCAGACAGAGGGACCAAAGAATAGACAATACAACATATAAACGATCACAGGGCACTCATCGAGTTCTTTGTAAGAAAACTTGGCAATCATATACTGACGGCCAGAAAAATAAGTTAATTTTTTACAAAGCAAGAAAGCCAAATGTTGAATTTTGATAGTGCATTCATATGAGAACTTCTCACATGAACAAGTACACCATAACTGACAATATACAGAGCATACACCTCAAGCAGGGGGAATCTTTTTACGGACTCCACACTGCACGAGAGACAAACCCTTAATGCAGAAGTTTTCAGTGAGACAAAGATTTCGGTCGTTGAAATCAGAAACATTACTACATACTCGTGCATATCAAACAAGTTGTGAAATGTAGACCCCGTAAGAAGGGGCTAACGGAACATCACCGTCGAGATGGCGGAAATTGACTATAGGGAATGAGAAATCATCCCTTTTATCATAAACCTAAGTGTTTAACATTCCTTAATTTATTGATATATCAAGATCAAGAAAAGGAGTATAATCACTGCTGCTATTGGATTTATTTAAAGCCAGTTCTGCAGGATAAAATTCATCTGTAAATTTAGAAAATTCAGGATTATTTAAAGCCAAAAAATCGTCCAAATATGTGATCATCAATTATTTGTGTTTGTGATGAAGTGGTAGCTTGAAATGCCTTAGAATTGGTAATTTAAATCCGAAGCACCTCGATGTAATACTTACGTCAAACAACGACCACATTATTTGCTGCTTTATCGGCCGGAACAAATATATACTCTTTTTCCAATTCTTTTAACTTCTGTTTGATTTTTGAAATAGCAGGAATGATATTCTGCTGCTAATAATGGGTTTCAAAATGATTTATGCGGATATCAACAACTTCCATGCATTTGTTAATGAAAGTGTCTAATGATTTCTTATCCGCATTTTCTCTTTTGCACCACTTTTTACAGAATGACATGACGGCTTTTTTAATTACATCACGACAGTCCTTCCAAATTATTTTTGAAGGAGGACGATATTTGGGTCCTTTTTTGAGAAAAGTTTTTTCCATCTCGGTACTGGACGATGTTGAGGTCTCCTGTTAAGGTGCCCATTTATCCGACAATATACAGTTATGGCCATCGAAAGAGGTGAATATCCCAAATTGTCAACTACACGTACGTTATTTCCCGAGGAAAATAACTTCGGTGCAGTTGATAATTTGGGATATTCACCGACTTCATAGGCCGTAACTGTTTTATTATATCGAAAGAAAAGGAAATATTATTCCACAGACGTTGCAATTTTTTGGGGTTATTCACTGGTGAATAAAAGGTTATTCACTGCTAGCAACACTTTTATGCCAAAATATCTAAATTATTTCATATCATGTTACTATGCCTCAACCAATAGAATTGATTCTTTATTATGTAAAGTATATAATTTATTTAGTTCCGGGAATGTCCCTCCATTTTATTTCCAATTGAGTCCATGGAAAAAAAAACAAAATAAATAAAAAGGGACTCAGTTTTGATCTGGTTCGGGTGCACTCTGGGACTGAAAGATGGAGCGTCTTTCATATATATATATAGAGAGAAAGAGAGAGAGAGAGAAATAAAAAAGGGACTAGGTTGTTTTCGTTTTTGCTTTTTATTTTGTGTTTTGTTTTTTTGGGGGGGGGGTTGTTTTTTTTTCTTTTTGTGAATACTTTATATAAAAAAATGTTTACCCCTAAAAAGATTTGCTGAAGAAAATATTCGCCGTGATAGTTTTATGATTTCAAGTTTATTCCCATTTTGATAAAAAAAGTACAATTAACAGGCAATTACAGTTGCTTTGATCTCAATATATCAGGGCTCTCATTTGATACAAAACACAGAAAACAAGAAACTTTACTTCTATATTTCAAATCCTTACTAAGTAGATTCAAATGTAATTGAACACACAACTAAACATATTTTATTTACACGCGTAGTATACAAATAAGGATAACTTTGCACACATTTCAGAAACAAATATAATAAACGACAAAGAATCAAGAGTTATTCTACGTAACTGATGACAACTAAGTGTAAATGACGAGAACGGCAGAATTTCAACTTATTGTACTTTTTCGGGCTTACTAATGAGTGGCAAATGAGTTTCGATACCTTGCAATTTAAATGTATTGAAAAGGCCTTTAATTCTCTCTTGAACGATGTCCTAAATTAGCTTTTAATACACACACTGCTCTATCACACATAATAATTTAGTTTAATTTTTGGGTCACGAATGTAAAATGTAGAATGTTTGTTTATTCTTTGATATGTTTTTTTTTCTCCCCTATCCGGCTAAACCACTTTCCTGTTTCTTAAGCAATGTACATATAGACAAGCAAATGTAGTGAAGTACCTATTTTGTAAAGATCTTAGGCCATTTGCCACTCTCTACGCGTCTTCAACAGTGAACAAGAACAATTACAGAGGTCATGAATGGATGCATATTGAAACGTGTCACTGTCAATGAGTCACAAGCGCCACAGGTAGAGAACTTCGACTTTTGTGTTTGCTATGGAACTAAATCCATAAAAATGTAGATCTTTTCTTATCATAAATTTTAGAACGATATTTAGTGCCTACTTGTTTTGATTGAATATGTTTCATGTAAAATGATAAAATGTCATATGGCCATTTTCCCAGTTTTTGTACTCTCTGCGGACCAATTTTGTGAATACATTTAATGTTATCAAGAGCTATTTTAATAGACCATCTGTCGGATCTATACACTTCCGTTCTATAATAGATAAATTCATACTTCTACAGCCTACATGCCAATTTCAATCTTTGTTTGCCCTTGCAGCAATGTTAGTATAGAAATTAATATCAAAATATTCGTAAAAATTCGTACCATAACATAACTAGAAACAAAATAAACTAACCGCATTCTGCTATTTTTTTTTACACACTACACATAAAATTGTTTTTGGTTCTTCATGTGTCCTTCACATATGACTTAAGTTGACATTAAATAGTGTTCACTGGCATGTTTTGTGGCAAAGTTTACATACAACTGTGACATATGCAAACATCAGACGGGAGCAGAATATCGGACACTATTAAACACAATTTCGTAATCGTCTGAGCATATTTTGAAAACAGTCCACTACGGGAACGAATTTTACAGTTAAATAGCCAAAGTTCTTTTCAAAATAGTGATACATCCAGATTTCACGGATACCTAGCAAAGAATCATAAAGAAAGGTTATTGCAAAGCCCTAAATTTAATTTGCCTATTAGTTTTCCATGCCCTACTTCTTTTCGCACTCCAACATGTTTAACATATATAATACATGTTAAGTGCTCTGAAGAGATCATTTTATTCCATTTCTGGTTGTTTCTATGGTATTTTATATGATGATTCCATATCTTAATACAACTTTCTGATAGAGAGAGTTGCGGCATAAAAGAGTTATCAACTCTCAACTGATTCGCTTTTTCTCAAGTGATGAAAAATAGACCTTATCTGTTGCTAAGTAGTTGCTATGATATTTTTTTTGTAAAATAATTATCAAAAATCTTTTCCCGACTTCTTCACATGCAATTGCTTTTATTTAGCAGGTGCCTTTGATTTACTTAAATTCGAACCGTATACGGTAATTATCAGTACGTTCAAATGGTTGCTAGGCAACGAAAGGTAAACGTAAATAACAAAAATTGTCATTGTCGGAACTCTCAATGCATGGTTTATCAATATAAAAAAATCATTAATAATTTTGAAAAGGGGCTAAAATGATCCTTATCTTCCCTACTTATTAAGATAAGTTGTGTTTTAATGTACAGGAAATGGTTAAAACTAAGTATTTTTAAGTCTGCTGTTTGTCTCAAACGTTTAAAAGCGTATTCTACTGAAAGCAATGCGTTCGAAAACGCTATAATATCCATATTTTAAGATTATGTTTAAACTCTATAAGAAATCTACATCTCAACAACAAATCAGTTGAAATTCAAGAAAACTGATAATTCCAATTTTATCACGATTTCGGATAGAACAACCAAATATGGATCACCTCAACTTTATTCGTATGAAGCCAGGTTCATACAAGGGCTGGTTCAGAAAAAAGACAATAAGCTAGCCAAATCATTTAATTTCAGTTTCCGTTATATAGATGATGCTCTTTCATTGAACAAACCTCAACTCAAGGATATCCTTCATCTTATATACCCAAATGAACTAGAAATTAAAGAGACCACTGATACACCATCATCAGCATCATACCTGGACCTATACCTCTACAATGACAGCCCTGGACGTCTGAAAACAAAACTTTGCGACGAGCGTGATGATTTCGACTTTCCAATAGTCAACTTCCCGTTTTTGAGCAGTAATATTCCCACTTTTCCGGCATATGGTGTGTACATTTCACAACTCATTCGCTATTGCCGTGTCTGTAGTTTGTACAGCGATTTTGTCAACAGAGCGAAATTACTGTCTCAAAAACTTATACATCAAGGGTATGTTCAGTCACTGTTGCAATTGTCACTACTAAGTTTTACGGTCGTCACCACGATTTGACAGACCGTTACAATGTTTCGGTTTCACAAATGAGAACAGATATCTACCAAAGCTATTAGGAATAAAAAAGCCAAAAAATGGGTAATGTTTGAACGAGTTTCCCTAGACCATAAAAATTATAAAATGCCTAAACCTATATTCATTGTAAAAATTAGGAATTAGTTGCCCTATGAACATAAAGCCTGCATATTTATTCGTTTCTGAGATAGATAATTATGTTATTTGGTACCAATTGATTTCAGTGAATTTGCCACTTGGAACAAGGAGCCAAATGACACTTGGTTCCTATTTAGATAATTTATTCATATGAATTATTCACACACTATACTGTCTTAGTACCAACTGACAAAATGGGTACCAACTGACAAAAGTGATAATTCTGTAAATTTTAGACTAATCTAATTGTGTGAATAAAGAGTGAAGTAAGTCCATTCTATGAACCAAAAATAGAATGTCTATCTCTATTCTCTGATTTTTTTTTGTGAAAGTCGAAATTTTAATTGTGTTTTCTTAAAATTGCATTTTTTCAATTAGTACCTTTTTGTATTAATGGGACGCTATAGTAAATTATTAAGGAACTGAAAAGGTGAACAAAATATCACAGGCGTAAATATTGTACTATAAAAGTGGCCCCATTATATCTTTGCGTGCAGGAAATGTTCATGTTAACATTTTTTCTTAAGATTGGACACTGGAGGCCTACAAAAATGGTCTAGATGGAAAGTGGGAGATTCTTGGAAAGTGATTTCAGCCCATAGCTTATATGTCAATAATTTGTCAACCGGTCAAAAATAAAAACAAATACAACAATTAACTTGTATTTTCAACCAAAATGAGAAAATTCCACATCTCCCTCAACTACTGTAACACAAAAGAAAACCTAGTTTAAAAGTTATAAAAAATACTATGACATACTCTTCAAAAACAGAAAAAAAATATAATTCATAAAGCATAAAGTTGTTTTCTGTTTTATTTTATTTAAGATTGTTAAGTTGAACATATTTTACTTGGTACAGGGTTTGCATGTTTCTGTAAATATCTATCAGATATTTGTCAGAAACTTGACACTTTGAAACAAAGCTTTTACACAAAGGCCTGATATTGTTTATAATAACCACCCATTTTCTTGGTCATTCAAACTCTTGTTAATCATTGATGTTGCCAAGCCTCCTGATGACTAAGATCAGAAATTCAAATTCTGACCTCTGTTAGAAATACAGAGCCAAAAAGAAGTAAAATGAAGAAAATAAATTTATCAATCGTTTTGATGGGAACTGGAAACGCCTTATTCAGTTAATGACTACAATGGGCATTAAATTCAAATCTTGAGAGACAACACCAAAGAAATTATTTTTTAAATTACTAGGTATGCTGTTAATGTCAATTTGACATATGAAGTTTTACATCTTTGTTTCATTATCTGACATATTTGGATATATTGTTTTTATATTTAGAAATTTTATTCAAAGTATGAAGTTATTATATTTTTGTTTCTTCAACGTAATTTGTAAATCATGTTAAATGCGGGTGTAAAATTAATACATAAACTGCGAGTGATTTAAAATTGTGTATGTAGGTCAACAGGAAACATCTGTGAGAATAATATTACAATATGAGAATGAGAAAGTGATTTCTATCTGATATGTAACACAATAAAATTCTTCAATAAGTTTGTATTGTATTGAAGGGTGTTTAAAAAAAATAAGAAGCACTTTTAAATGGAGTAATTAACTTATACACACATATGTTATAGGTGTGGAAGTATGCACTTTTTACTCAGTTGCATTTGATAATGTCTACTCCATTTTCTACCCTTCTTTCTAAAAAAAAAAAAATACAAGGATATCATAATAAAATGACTACGTTGTTTCTCAAGGGAGCCATACCCAGTAAACACATTCTCAGAACATTCCGGATTGAGCCCCAGAATGTTATACCGGGATTATAACGTTGTGACAACATTCTCACAACATTAAATAGCAATGTTATAACAAAAAATTGTCACAACATTACTGCAAAACGTTGCGATAATGTTTCAATGGTGTTACTGTTTTCAGATAATGTTGTTGGAACGTCACAATATAACATAAAAACCGGAGATGTTGGTGGAAGATCCAAGAGACGTTCTAGAGGGCACACACTGTGGGCTGGGTTTGTAATCTTTCCTTTTCTGCATAAATATTAACTCTGATGTATTGTGATGCTAGGAAATGAAACGTATTTCTTAATTTCCTGAACCTTTACACTCATTTCTGGAAATCCTCATTTTTTTCGGGAAGGGGAGGGGGTACACCAATGGATTTCTTAAAAGTTTTAATAGAACTTATTTATTATTTCATTCAGTAAAATCTTAAATTTAAACTTTTTTTAAAATAAATCCAAAATTTGCTGTCGCGGTTCGTGGCAAATTATTACAAATCCTGAGGTATGATCAGAAGGATTATCTCCCGTGATGCTTCAAACATTGGAGGCAAATGGACCACATCAGTACAAGGACAAACCAACGAATTTAGATAAGTATTTTTTTTATTGTTTTTAGTGTTTAAAAGGCAGATATTTATGAAGGAGTTAAACAAACTATTGTTAGAATTTTATCTGTTTAAAAAGAAAAAAAAACAACAACGCCGGTGTTTACTTGTTCATCATATTGCAATTACCCTTGGGTTTATTTTTATGTAAACACCAATAAATATCAAATTTTCCTACACATATTTAGAGATATACCCATGTGCAAATGAAATATAAAGTAATATTTGTTTTTATTTATTATTAAAAGTATTTGTGACATTTGCTGATGAAATAAAAATCTTTGCTGTAGTGTGTAAACTTAATTTTATACGGTGGTAAATATATTGACCTCATAAATGTACACAGTGAAATGCACCCAATTGTGTTAATTTGACTGATAAGCTCTATTTGATTAGAATGATAACACTTTGTTTGTACAATAATTAATGAAGCGTGTTCATTATGTTATGAAATCAAGGAGTGAAGTAAGGTTATTATTTTTTTACATATTTGATACTTTGTGAAACTTTGTTGATAATTCTGTGATTTCAGGGATTGCAAAGAACACTTCATATTTGTGCATCGAGACAGATGAAAGACATAGCAATAACAACATGATATTCATACTCTGGAATTATGTTTCGATCATTTTGTGGTTACCATTTTATTAGATGTGAACTGTAACAATTCTATATGGGAAATTAGAAAATGTCATATTCTAATGAAATGGAATGAAGGAGAACTGATGGATCTGTTCATAAAATAGTGTTTAAGCAGAAATACTCCATACTATTACCAAGTTCACTACATTTATTGAATAAATATGATCAGTGTATTATAGATTGAATAAAAGGTTACAAGCATTCCAACATGTTCAACAAATGATACAGTCCTTGCTTCAGTAGCCGTTACTAAAAGAGCGATCATTAAGCGATCTGTCAGCCGTCAACGATCAGTCATCGATCAGTGATCGATCAGTCAACAATCCGTCAAAGTCTGACGGATAGGAAAAGTAATTGACGTATTTGACGGATACAATACGTAAATTACGTGACTGACGGATGATTGATCGGTCCTATCCGTAAATGACTGATTGATAGCCTTACGTCATCTTTCAAGTTAATACATTTTACGATAGTTTCGTTTCATCACAAAAATGAATTTAGAATTGAAATATATAAAAGAAAAATATTATAACACCCTAGGTATATTTAATCTGTACGTTAAGGTTAATATTATATTTACTTGATGTTTCTGCTTGTACGTAGGAAATGCACAGTATATAAATGCAGTTTGTTCGAATGCATTAAAATTTGGAAGAACATCTGATTTGACCAATCGTCGAAAATAGACAAATTTAATTTGATAAAAAGAAACAATATCAAAATCATTTATACAACTGGTTAAACGTTAATTATTAGTCAATAACAGGAATGCAAATAAGAGCGAAACAAAAATGGAATGACAAAAAAAATGATTTGACGCTTTCATACACGAAAGACTGGCAAATCCTTCTTTTCAAACACTAAATATGCTAAAATTTATTAAAATTGTTATTCATGGTCAATTTTATAGACAGAGTTTAAACCCCATTCTAAAAATCTAACTTTTCAAGCCTTAAACGTGTTAAAATTGATTAAAATTGTGTTTCGCAAAAAATAAAACTCCTTCGAAAGGATAGTTTCCGAAAATTTCAGTTGTTTTGGTCATTTTTATAGACAGAGTTAAAATTGCACACCAAAAATTAACTTTTTAAACTTAGATATGCTGAAATTTGTTGAAATTGTGTTTTCAAAAGATAAAACTTCTCCGAAAGGATATGATGAATAAAATTTTCCAAAAAATTCAATTGTTTTGGCAAAATAAAGAACTCCTTCAAAAGGATTGTATGAAGTAAAATTTTCAAAATACTGGAATGTTTTAGTCATTTTTAAAGATTGAGTTTAAACCGCATCCAAAATCTGATTTTTCAACCTAAAAGAATGCTTAAATTCATTAAAATTGTGCTTCGCAAGATATAAAACTCCTACGAAAGGATATGATGAATAAAATTTTTAAAATATTTCAATTGTTTTGGTCATTCCTACAGACAGAGTTTAAACCTCACACTATAAATCTGACTTTTCAACCCTTAAATATGATAAAATTTATTAAAATTGTGTTTCGCAAAATAAAAAACTCCTCCGAAAGGATATGATGAATAAAATTTTCAAAAAAATTCAATTGTTTTGGTCATTTTTATAGAAAATAGTTTAAACCACAGACAAAAAATCTAACTTTTCAACCCTTAAATATGTTAAAATTCATTAAAATTGTGTTTCGCAAGAGATAAAACTCCTTCGAAAGGATATGATGAATAAAATTTTTTTAAATATTTCAATTGTTTTGGTCATTTCTATAGACGTTTTAACCCTTAAGTATGATAAAATTCATTAAAATTGTGTTTCGCAAAATATAAAACTCCTTCGAAAGGACATGATGAATAAAATTTGCAAAAAATTAAAATTGTTTTGGCAATTTTTATAGACTTAGTTAAAACCGCAGACTATGCATCTAACTTTTCAACCCTTAAATATGCTAAAGTTTATTAACATTGTGATTAGCAAAATAAAAAACTCCTTCCAAAGGATTGTATGAAGTAAAATTTTAAAACACTGAATTGTTTTGGTCATTTTTAAAGATTGAGTTTAAACCACACACCAAAAATCTGATCTTTCAATCTAAAAGAATGCTTAAATTCATTAAATCTTTGCTTCGCAAAATATGAAACTTCTTCGAAAGGATATGATGAATAGAATTTTCCAAAAAATTTAAATTGTTTTGGTCATTTCTACAGACTGAGTTTAAACCGCAGACTTAAAATCTAACTTTTCAAACTTAAATATGTTAAAATTCATTAAAATTGTGTTTCGCAAGAGATAAAACTCCTTCGAAAGGATATGATGAATAAAATTTTCAAAAAATTATGATTGTTTTGGTCATTTTCATAGACAGAGTTAAAAAAACAGACTTAAAATCTAACTTTTCAAGCCTTAAATATGTTAAAATTCATCAAAGGTGTGTTTCGCAAAAGATAAAACTCCTTCGAAAGGATATTATGAATAAAATTTTTAAAATATTTCAATTGTTTTGGTCATTTCTATAGACAGAGTTTAAACCGCACACTAGAAATCTGACTTTTTAACCCTTAAGTATGATAAAATACATTAAAATTGTGTTTCGCAAAATAAAAAACCCCTTCGAAAAGATATCTTGAATAAAATTTTCAAAAAATGTAAATTTTTTTGGCAATTTTTAAGGACTGAGTTTAAACTGCAGACTATGCATCTAACTTTTCAACCCTTAAATATGCCAAAATTCATTAAAACTGTGATTCGCAAAATTAAAAACTCCTTCAAAAGGATTGTATGAAGTAAAATTTTCAAAAAACTGAATTGTTTTGGTAATTTTTAAAGATTGAGTTTAAACCGCATCCAAAATCTGATTTTTCAACCTAAAAGCATGCTTAAATTCATTAAAATTTTGCTTCGCAAAATATAAACCTTCTTCGAAAGGATATGATGAATAAAATTTTTAAAATATTTCAATTGTGTTGGTCATTTCTACAGACTGAGTTTAAACCACAGTCTAAAAATCTAACTTTTCAAGCCTTAAAAATGTTAAAATTCATTCAAGGTGTGTTTTGCAAAAGATAAAACTCCTTCGAAAGGATATTATGAATAAAATTTTCCAAAAATTTCAATTGTCTTGGTCATTTTTTTAGACAGAGTTTGAACTGCACACTAAAAATCTTACTTTTCAAACTTAAATATGCTGAAAGTTGTTGAAATTCTGTTTTCAAAAGAAAAAACTCCACCGAAAGGATATGATGAATAAAATTTTCAAAAATTTTTAACTGTTTTGGTCATTTTTATAGACAGAGGTTAAACCACAGACTAAAAATCTAACTTTTCAAGCCTTAAATCTGTTAAAATTCATTAAAATTGTATTTCGCAAAAGATAAAACTCCTTTCAAAGGATATGATGAATAAAACTTTTAAAATATTTTAATTGTTTTGGTCATTTTTATAGACAGAGTAAACCGCACACTAAAAATCTGACTTTTCAACCCTTAAGTATGCTACAAGTCATTAAAATTGAGTTTCGCAAAATAAAAAACTCCTTCGAATGGATATAATGAATAAAATTTTCAAAAAATTTAAATTGTTTTGGCAATTTTTATAGACTAAGTTCAAACCGCAGACTATGCATTTAACTTTTCAACCCTTAAATATGCTAAAATTTATTAAAATTGTGATTAGCAAAATAAAAAACTCCTTAGAAAGGATTGTATGAAGTAAAATTTTAAAAACACTGAATTGTTTTGGTCATTTTTAAAGATTGAGTTTAAACCACACACCAAAAATCTGATCTTTCAACCTAAAAGAATGCTTAATTTCATTAAATCTTTGCTTCGCAAAATATAAAACTTCTTCGAAAGGATATGATGAATAGAATTTTCCAAAAAATTTAAATTGTTTTGGTCATTTCTACAGACTGAGTTTAAACTGCAGACTTAAAATCTAACTTTTCAAACTTAGATATGTTAAAATTCATTAAAATTGTGTTTCGTAAAAGATAAAACTCCTTCGAAAGGATATGAAGAATAAAATTTTCAAAAAATTTCAATTGTTTTGGTCATTTTCATGGACAGAGTTTCAACCACAGACTAAAAATCTAATTTTTCAAGCCTTAAATATGTTAAAATTCATTAAAGGTGTGTTTCACAAAAGATAAAACTCCTTCGAAAGGATATTATGAATAAAATTTTCCAAAAATTTCAATTGTTTTTGGTCATTTTTATAGACAGAGTTTTACCTGCACACTAAAAATCTAACTTTTCAAGCCTTAAAAATTTTAAAATTCATTAAAATTGTGCTTTGCAAAAGATAAAACTCCTTCGAAAGGATATGATGAATAAAATTTTTAAAATATTTCAATTGTTTTGGTCATTTTTATAGACAGAGTTTAAACTGCACACTAAAAATCTAACTTTTCAAGCCTTAAAGATTTTAAAATTCATTAAAACTGTGCTTTGCAAAAGATAAAACTCCTTCGAAAGGATATGATAAATAAAATTTTAAAATATTTCAATTGTTTTGGTCATTTTTATAGACAGAGTTTAAACCGCACACTAAAAATCTGACTTTTCAACCCTTAACCAGCTACAAGTCATTAAAATTGAGTTTCGCAAAATAAAAAACTCCGTCGAATGGATATGATGAATAAAATTTTCAAAAAATTTAAATTGTTTTGGCAATTTTTATAGACTAAGTTCAAACCGCAGACTATGCATCTAACTTTTCAACCCTTAAATATGCTAAAATTTATTAAAATTGTGATTAGCAAAATAAAAAACTCCTTGGAAAGGATTGTATGAAGTAAAATTTTAAAAACACTGAATTGTTTTGGTCATTTTTAAAGATTGAGTTTAAACCACACACCAAAAATCTGATCTTTCAACCTAAAAGAATGCTCAAATTTCATTAAATCTTTGCTTCGCAAAAGATAAAACTCCTTCGAAAGGATATGATGAATAAAATTTTCAAAAAATTTCAATTGTTTTGGTCATTTTCATAGACAGAGTTTCAACCACAGACTAAAAATCTAATTTTTCAAGCCTTAAATATGTTAAAATTCATTAAAGGTGTGTTTCGCAAAAGATAAAACTCCTTCGAAAGGATATTATGAATAAAATTTTCCAAAAATTTCAATTGTTTTGGTCATTTTTATAGACAGAGTTTAAACTGCACACTAAAAATCTAACTTTTCAAGCCTTAAAGATTTTAAAATTCATTAAAATTGTGCTTTGCAAGAGATAAAACTCCTTCGAAAGGATATGATAAATAAAATTTTAAAATATTTCAATTGTTTTGGTCATTTTTATAGACAGAGTTTAAACCGCACACTAAAAATCTAACTTTTCAAGCCTTAAATATGTTAAAATTCATTAAAATTGTGTTTCACAAAAGATAAAACTCTTTTGAAGGGATATGATGAATAAAATTTTTAAAATATTTCAATTGTTTTTGTCATTTTTATAGACAGAGCTTACACCGCAGACTAAAAATCTAACTTTTCGAGATTTAGATATGTCAAAATTCATTAAAATTATGTTTTGCAAAATATAAAACTCCTTTGAAAGAATATGATGAATAAAATTTCCAAAAATATTGTTTTGGTCATTTTCAAAGATCGAGTTTAAAACGCGGACTTGTATTATGCAGTCTAGATACTAACCCGAATTCTCATTCACAAATACATGTAAATGATTTAAATTGAAACAAAATACAGCATTCGTAATTTAATCAAACTGTTTCTTCCTGGAAACACAAGAGAAAAATATTATGTTTATTCGTTTTGCCTTAAAATTCCAAATATTTACGTATCCGTCATACGTGATTTACTGATTGATACAACACGTAATTGACGGATGCGATCAGTAAAATACGTTTACATCCGTAAAATACGTATACATCCGTCATTCATGGATCCGTCATCGATCAGTGAAAAATCAGTCATCAATCAGTCAAAAATCCGTCATCAATCAGTCAACAATCCGTCAATAAGTAACGGCTACTGATACAAGGACTGTATGTCCCAGAACTGGTGCTCTGTTGTAAAGAGAAACAGGATACGACTGAGATGCGCTCGAAGAGGAATTTAAAAAAAGTACCATATGATAATGCAACAGTTAATAGACGGAATTAAATATCTGGCGGTATAATTATGTTTTGGTAATGTTTTGATGACATCCAAATAACATATTGAGTATGTCTTTGCTGTATGTTCCAAAAACATCCAAATACTAACGTTATTTTACCCCTCCAGGAACATTATTACAATGTTCAATGAACATTACTCACAATGTTCCTGGAACCAAACTGGGAGTCTACACTTTTACATCCCAGAGATGTTGTTCCATAACGTTCCGGGAACAAAAGCATAACATTGCTACAACATTTTCGGAATGTTTTGTGTTTTGTGGGTAATTAAACAGTCTTGCTAAATGTTCGTGTTAGATATTAAACAATGTTGGAAATGTACAGACTTCATCTGTTATATATTTCTATTTCCAGATATCAAAATACATCGGCATACGTGATTTAAATAGCTGGTAAGTAAAAAAAAATTGTTATGAGCAGTATTTTATATTCCTCTGTATATATATGTGGATACAACACAATGGATTCCAAATCCTGTATCTACCATCACAGACAACTATTTCATGTTAAAATATGTCTTTACCTCGCTATTTTTGGAGAAAAAATCTGCACCCTCCTTGACAAGAATACTTGCAATTTCCAGTGGAGGATTCTTTAACATAACACAAATATGCAGTGGTGTATTTCCCTGAAATGTACAGTGATATGAATAATGACATTTGACTTCTTAAGTAAATGAAAGCTGGTCGTTGCATCGTTCACACACTAAAGTTTTTGTAACTTCATCCTGTTCACTTATTGTTTACACTAAAATTAGTCGGTCTGAATAAAACATGAATGTACTGTCATATAATTTGTGTTTAATTACAGTTTCAAAACGTACTGATAATTGATACTTACGTTTTGATTTGGCAGGTTAAAAGCTAATCAGAGTTTGGACTAGACATGCTTTAATATTGATATGTGACAACAAGTTTAATGCATAATAATCAATACCTACTCATCAACAAACCTTCAGAAATATGATTGTAGTGACCATTAAAACTACATTTGCTTAAAGTAATGTTCAAAATAACATGATTTGTTCAGGGATTGCTGTATAATGCATGCTGCATGCAGAATTTTTCTCTAAAAAAAGGTATCTTAATGCATTCAGGGGATAAACATAGAATTAATTTTCTTTTGTTTATGTTAAAAAATTAAAGTTATCGGTAAACAGGAAGAATATAAGCGACAGACTTGGAAAGGAAGAAGACGGTACAACCCGTCATATTATAGCTCCAGATCAAATATCAAATTAATGCTACTGCACAAACAAAGAAAACATTAACGTAAAAATGTATGGCTATACTGAAATAAACCAAAGTTATCGGTAAACAGGAAGTAGATGAGTGAAAGAAAAGAACAACAATAATACCTTCTACCAAAGATATTTTTCAGTTTATGACCAAAATCATCTTTTTTCAGTATAGGTTACCATGGTTAATATTTTAGAAAGTGTTTAGACATCTCCTAAACAATGTTAGTGTTAGTGATTTGATACCAGCAGGAATAATCACCATTTTAAGTCCCCCAAAGCAGTTAGGTGTGAAGATGTATCTTATTTACATTTGATCTGAATTATTACTGCATATAAATGCAATAGTTAGTTTGGACTAGGTAAAGTTAAAAGTACAAATAACCTAAATGGCACCAGTGTGCACAAGCTGAGTTTACGCTTTATGCATTATGTGACTGAGTAAATGTGGACTTTTGAAAGTAAATGTCAAGTGCCCACATATTTCAAACGTTATATCCACATTGGGCAATTCATTTTTCAAGAATAGGTTTAAAATATTAAATTGTTAATTTTAAAGTTTAATCTCTATTTTCCGTCATTTTTATGTAAAATTGGAAAAATAAAAAAAAAAAATACCGAGGGAGATCTTAAATGGGATATAATTATTTGCCGACATAAACTATTACTTTCATATTTTCAGCCAGGAAATGATCATCATGATAAAAGTGAGATAAAAAATATAAAAATGTGCCAGAATTGATATTAGATTATATTTGTGTTCATATCAAAGATAATTAAAACTGAGGCAGCATATTAACAAAAGTAAAATAAAGAATCTCCCCACCCTAAGAAAAAAAAAGTATACAAAGACGTTTTCTTTAATATATCTGCAATAAATTTTTTCGGAGATATCCAGGTGAGTATCAACTTTTAAATATTGAACCAATTTTACATTTTGAAAGAAACAACTGAGTTGTAAAGCTGTAAGATTGGTTCAACAATCCTTCACTTAGGCTCTGGTGTTGGTCAAGTAAAAAGAAGAATTGAGAATAGCAGTTTTCTCTTAGGAAGAGTGAATTTTAAAAATTGACAGAGGAATAGGTATTGAATAATGATCATGGCCATAGTGGATCGATCGTAAAAGACAATTCTACCTTTCTTTTCAGTGAATTCAAATATATGCAACATGACTATTTCATCATACGTTACTCGATACGTTTTTATCACTAATGAAAAACAAGTGAAGACTATATTTCTTAATATAAAAAATACAATTCAATATGATATTTTCCGGTAAACCGCACATGATTTTTTGTTCAAAGAAATAGGAACTGCTGTGCCTCAAAAGAAAGTAATTCTGAATCATCAATAACTATACCTGTAATATCTGTATTATGGCGGAGTAAAGATTGTCCGATTGCAGAGTTTCGTTTTACCGTTACCTGTTTATTTTTGGCCTCTATATCTGCTTTATTATTCAGCAAACATTCTACTACACTCAAACAACACCTCTGTATTGCAAGGTGAAGGGCTGTATCTCCCTAAAAGTAAATAAAAATATAACAGAAGTTGTGTGATATTAACATATTTATTTTATTCACCAAATGAAAAATAGAAATCAAATTTAAAGTTCTAAATATCAACCAGAGGATCACATGGGCCTGTATCGATAACCTGGTCTTTACTGATTAAACAAGATTTTCCATTAATCTGGATATTAGCAAATAAATTGTTAGTAAATCTTTCATTCGGTAGACTTCATCATGTTTAAATGGCAATTTGTTGTATGAAATAATTTTAAGAATTATCCAACATTTTCAAATTGGTTTCAATGTTAAACAAAGATCCTCAGTGGCGGCCATCTTGGATTTATGATCATTACATAAATCATGCATTTGTTTGATGACCATTATGTTACTATGGCTAGTTAATATCAACTTGATATGTGAAACAGTTTTCAAAAACTAGAAATTACTACATGTTCTCATAGGTTACAAAGTATAACTAAGATCTGCACAGGCGGCCATTTTCATTTAAGATCGGTTCTAAAATAATACATTTTTGCCTAGTTAATTTTGATTTGATTTAGTGAATGGTTTTCAAAAATTAATAATTGACCACATTTTTATAGGGTTTTATGTTAATCAAAAGTCTTCGATGGCACTCATTCGGATTTTTCGGACAGTACAAATACATAAAATTTGGTGCATGACCATCATGTTATCATGACTAGTTAATGTCAACTTCATATATGAAATTATTTTCAAGAATTAGCACCTTACAACATTTTCCCATATGATCATACATTAAACTAAGATTTGCGATGGTGGATTTAGGATCAGCACTACAATCATATATTTGTTTAATGAAAATCATGTTACAATCATGTTACCATGCCTAGTTAGTTTCAATGTGATGAAATCAGTTTTCAAGATTTAACAATTTACAACACTTTTCCATTAATTCCTATGCTAAACTTTGTTCCACTTGGATGAGATACGAACCTGACAAACATGCAAAATTATGGTTTTTAATAAGCTGAACATTTTTGTTATTCAAACTTAACCTCTATCTCAAAACGCAAAAAGTTTTTGACATTAAACCCAAAACATTCAACGAAATAATGAGGTCTTAAGAGCCTGTATCGCTCACCGCGGCCATGGCTGACAGACACAGTCCAAATAACCCCCCCCCAAAAAAAAATAAAAATGAAAATAAAAGACCTCATTCTCATTTTACCTGAATAGATCTTAATGTTATTTGCTTCAATGTTAAACTATATTTCCTGATGGAAACCATTTTGGATATAGTGATACATTACTATAGTGGCGACGGAAAATATAAGAATATAAGAAAAAGATAACAAACTTTGAAGGGACTAACCAATGACAATTGTGACTAAATTTTGTTCCATTTTAAAGTAGTTTCTTCAAAGGAGAAGATCTCAAATAGTGTTTTCCCAGGTCAAATGTTAAACTTAGTTGCCACTGTTGGCCATTTAGAATGATGTGCAGACATATTTAACATTTTATTTAAGGAAACCACTCAATACATATAGCGGAGAAAATCTTTGAAGGGCTCAGTGAAAAACTAGGCTTCCCGCTGGCTTCAATCTTGGATGTGATGCCGACTTGCTGGCAATATTTTTCAAAGGAGGCCAAGTAAGAACTATTTTGACCGAGTTTGGTTCTAATTGGTCTAGTTGTTTCGAAAAAGTGGATCATGGAATGTATTTTCCAAAAAGTACAATATTTAAATACGTCGCCCGTTGGTGGCAATCTTGGATGAAGTGTGGACTCATCAGATATATCCTTCAAAGGGGACCAACCAAGGATTATTGCGACAAATTTTGGATAAAATGGCTTTGTTGTTTCAGAGAAGAATATATTCAAATGATTTCCCATAGTGTCTAATGTAAAACAATGTTCTTCATTGTAGGCCATCTTGGATGTGATGTGGATTTGCTAGAGACATGTCATTTCAGAATGAGATCTTAGAAAATGTCATCCCGATGGCGGCCATCTTGGAAAAGGTCGGACAACTAGACCATGTTCAATAAAATTAAGTTCTTGACATGCTGAACATTTTTGCAATTTAAACTTGACATCTATCGCAAATTATTTTGAACTATAAGACAAGGTATAAAATCACGAAAAAAATTACCAATAAAGTGAAATAACTCCTTCACATGGGTATTTAGATTTTCTTGAAAACTGCCATGCGGGTACATCTTAATATGCTCAAAAGTTTTGCAGTTTGACCTAACCTCTATCTGTTATTTTGTTTTTAATAAAGATACATCAGAATTTTGAAAATGTTATGGAAAAGGCCAAAAAATCGAAACCGGGTCATCAGATTTTATTTAAAGTTGCAGAGAGGGTAGATCTTGTAATGATGATCACTTGCACAACCCCGTTAGATTTTTAATATCTGTAAGGGTTTTCCATATATCTACCAAAATCTACAATTTAGCCATATGGGCTTCTTTAAGTAATAGCCAACATGTTGTTAGACCTGGGACATATACAATAACTAATTTGAAACTGCTTATTTTGTCTTATATGCATATATTTTATACCGTCTGGAACAGTGGTTTCAACGGAGAAGATTTTTAAAAATGAGCTCATGTTGGACAGATGGATGACGGAAGGAAAACCATGGCAAAGGCTTGCATATTTTATAGACAGGATAGCAAAAATACAATTTCTCTTATGTGGGTCATCAGATTTTCTTCAAAATTGCAAGAAAGGTAGATTTTGAGGTGTTTAATATTTTTGAAGCATAAATATAAAATCTGTCTCCTATTGTTTTCAATGTATAAGACAAACATTTCATTTTTTTTCATAAATTCAAGGTAAAAAGACAATGGCTCCCAGTTGGATTTTCGTATTTACTTCATAATTGCAGGGCTGGTAGTTCTTGCCCGGCTAATAATTTTTACAATGTCAGATGTTTTAAATATCTATAATGCTGTTGGAATTATTTGGAAAATAAATTACTCCTACAAGACGGCTGTTTACCCTGGTGATGATTTAGGTCAAGTTTGGGGACAATTGGTCGAGCAATTCCAGAGAAGAAGATTTTTGAAATTGCTGAAGAACGGACGACGGAAAACTAACAAAAAGTGATGGCAAAAGATCACATGCCCATGCAGGCCAGTCGTGATAAAAAGGTCTTCAGTTTGGTCGAGTGCCCTTCAACCTGTAGTCTTCTCAATAGCTTTCAACTGACTTTTAATTTCACTCCATGGATACAGTGGGGTCATAAACTACAAATAACAAAATACCGAAGTTACAGTTAATTCATTTTCTGCATATGCGCATTTCGAAAATTATGCCTCATCAGTGTACCAAAACACCTGAAAGTCCATGAACCGAAAAACGTGTAAAAGCTGATAGAGAACAAATAATAATAAACGGGTCTAAATAGAAAAGCCAAATTTCAGCTAAGGACAGACCTATGCACGAGGGAGATACTCCTTAGTTTTAAACAAAATTTCGTAAAATTTAGATATTGCAAGTTTCAACAAAGTCAGTGTTCGGGTTAGCACCGAAGTACTGACTACTGGGTTGGTGAATACCCTCAGGGACTAAAAGTCTACTAGCAGAGGCATCGTCCCAAGATGTTAAAAACAACAGCTTCCTTCTTTTAATGACGTCATAAAAATGACTTTTAATACATCGGCAAACGAATACCGAAGCAAGAACGAGGAAAGGGGAAATTCTAAAATCATTAATCCAAAATCACGGCAATTCACAGCAACACGAATTGAGACAGTATGACAAAGACAAAACAAATAAACAAAAATGAACAAGAACGCTACAAAACTAAAGCACTAGCAGTGTGAACCCCTATAAAAACTGAGGTATCAGCAGGTGCTCCGGAAGGGTAAGCATGATCTGCTCCACGCGTGGCACCATTTTGCTTTGAACTGGGGTGTGGCATGATCCAAACCAAGGTATTTTTTGTTCTGAGGTGATATATGATGCCCCCAGGTATATACATGTGATTTAGTTCATGCAGACAGACGGACGAACAAACAGATGGTCGGACAGATTGATAATTGCTATTTTCGTGGTAGGGGCATAAAAATAATATATATCTTCGATTTCAATTCTAATTAATTACAGAATGTAACTGGCACTTATTCAGATACATACATCACAGTTTTCGGCAGTAATATTTGCACCCCTGCTAATGAGCACATTTAACATCTCGGGTTCATTGATGTACTCCGCTGCATAGTGTAGTGGTGTCTGTTCCTAAAACATATTTAGATTTCAATACTTATTTTCACTGAACCAACATCAGATTATTTACCTAAGAAATGTAGAGAGATGTTAAATCATTAGCTGTGGAAGTACTTTCATTCAAAGTCAACAATTTTTCTGAATATCACTACTTCGTTGGTACCAAAATTCTTGGTTTCGAATTCTACGTATTCAAACTTTAATTAACCAGATATGTTTTGTGAACTACTTATATCCTCTAGTAGCAATTGAAAAGAAACATTAATCCCGAACAGTAATTTATGTGCTTCTGAGAAATTGATAATTATTCATAAATTCTGGCACCAATTGAAAATTTAAAGTTGTCATGTAACCCCTGAGATTTCACGATAAGATTGCAATTCGAAAACGTTTCCCGCCAACAAATGACGTCTAAGGATTATAACGTTCAAGGTTTTGTTTGATACGTCACATATTTTTGTTAAGAATGTAACTTCCGGGTACAATTTATGTGCCAGTAAGTTACAAAATTCAACGAGACTTACAGACCCTATTACCTGTGATGTCTGTGTTTGGAGCATTTTTAATTAAATCTTTGTGTTTTTGTATATCAGTGCTATCAGAACTTCGGTCATTTGATTGCATGAGATAAGTACTGTCGGTACTCTGATCACTTGATTGCTTCAGTGATATTTCATATACAATACTCATTGATTTCTTCAGAAAATAATGCATCGCCATTCACTGAAAAAATATTAATACCTGTCAAAAGAAACTGTAATAAGAACAGAAAAAAAACAAAAGTCACCAAATTTCATTAGGGTGACGTAATACACCTGTTAAATACAAATCAATGTCTCCTACCTACAAGGATATGCACAATATTAAAGTTTTAAATGACGAAAATACGTCTTTTTTTAAGTAAAATGTCTGTAGATATAAGGAAACATTTTCTCACAAATATCTTTCTGTAAATAAAGTAAAATAAATCAATAATTTTATGTTTCTGGTGACTGAGAGTTATTTACCAAGGTCAAGGTCACAAGGTCAAAGATTTTGGTATCAACTAAAAGGTCTTTTCACAAGCAATTCAAATGCAAAATATGAAACCCTATCACTTAAAATTAAAGAGTTAAAGTCAATTTTAAAGTTTTTATGCAGTTCGTCACATACCATGGTCAAGGTCACAAGGTCATAAATTTTGCTTCCGGGTCTTGCTTCAAGGGATGCACATGCAAAACATGAAAGTCATGTCACTAACAATTCAGAACATATACCCAATGTTACAGTTCATTACTTCTTTATTTCTTTAAAAGTTCATCACATGCCAAGGTCAAGGTCATGAGGTCCAGAATTCTGAAATTGTTTGAAAGGTCTTGCCACAAGAAATACACATACGAAATATGAAAGCCCAATCATATACCTTCAAAAGATATACCCAATGTTAAAATTATTTGTGGACAAACAAAAAAAAAAGCAATAAAACAAAACAAAAAAAACACAAAACAAAACAAAACAAACAGACAGACAGACAGAGCAGAAACTTTATGCTCACTGAATTTTTGATTCACGAGGGCATAAAAATGTATGTAATTTTGAGGTTTTAGCCTAACATCAAATCCACGATCATTTTAACGTTTTAGAAATATAAAATAGATATTCTCAAACTATAGATATAAAATAAAATTTCTACGACAACAAAATCACTTTTTCCTTTTCTATGAACTTGTAAATATGGTTATGATGAAATGAAAGAGAAGAATAAGTAAAAAATAAAGAAAGAAACAAAAAAGTGTAATTTGGATTGTTTCAGTATATTTAACCTAGTACAAAATGGCAAGGAGGTGGTGGATATCCTGGTTTTTCGAAAACAGTTAAAGATATATATTAAAATTAGATTGATATCTGGTTATGATCACACTTTTGCTTTTAAACATAAACTCAAATCTCTTTATTAGTATTTCTTTTGAGAACACAATAAACATCAAATTACTTTTTTCTTTAATCAAAAGGTTTTATTACAGATTCAACAGATATTTAAAATAGAACACAGGCTACTGCATGTCAAGAAGATGCAGAAAGCTAAATGTTTACAACAACCATCAATGTATATAATTATACAGTTAAAAGTTATTATCAACTTCAGTGAAACAGGCAATTGCACATATTATTGATGAAAATGCTTAGTTCTAGTTCTGTTAAAGGAAATTGTTGTCGCTTCCAACACATTAAGCATTAAGTTAATCCTGACCATCAATATACTTGGCTATAATGCCGAAAATAGGAGATATTTATCCTGATGTTGGGATTAAATTTCTTTCCGGTGGTCAAAAGACACAGAGTGGTCTTTCATTTAACGTATTGAACCGTCGCTCAATGTTCTGAGGAAGTAAAAATACCATAAGACACCGATATAAAATTCCACATGAGTTGTAGATCACTTTCATATCGAATCTACATTTCTGACAGATTCATGGAGTCTGATACTTGATAGAATATCAATGATTCGCTTGTAACTGAAAGTCCAAAAGGTATGGTATTTTCGTTTCTTTGTTTCATTATATTTATTTGATTTTCATTCTCCCTTAATAATGAATTATTCATACTAATATCTAGAAAATTATATCAAACACTTTCTTGTTAGAGTCCAATATAAATTTAAGTTAAGATTAAGAACATATTTTAGATATCAGTATCACTCATTGAGTTACTTACCTCGTGGTCTTTAGCATTCACATTCGCATTAGCAGTGCAGAGAACACATACTACATTTGAATCCATGTTATACGCTGCTGCACAATGAAGTGGTGTCAATCCCTGCAACATTCATACAAAAAAAAATCGTTTTAAACTTAATTATTGAATACATTACTTATACAAAACAAGTGTAAACACAGCTACATCTTGAATGAATAGAAACATTATCGTTTACACTGGTTGATCTTTAAACAGGGGACAGAGAAAAGCGATGCCTATTTTGCCTTTTGAGGATCTGGTGACATGCACAGTATAATTGATGTAAAACATTTACAAAAGCATCAAAGATGTAACAGCTACAATAATTAAACAAAAACTGTCACCGAATTGCAGCCAGATATACCCAGCTTATTGAACACCGAGTCAATATGGTAGGTGCTAATTTAAGTGTGTGTTGACACGATACAGGTAAGGAAACAGTAATAGTGGGCACAATACAAATTTGGACAAAATCATATTCTTCTTACAACTCTTTAAAACAACTTTTTATGAGGATTTCAAGTAAAGATATTATCTTTTTCGTTTCGAAAATGATTAAATACCGGATTGCTCATCTTTAGATTTTTCCATCTTTTGTGTAAAATTTCATCAAAATTCTTCACGTGGCTTAAGAGGAGATAAACTTATGAGATAATCTTTGCAGACGGAATCAAATTAACTATCATTGTGAAATTATCTCCCGTTCATCATTTCGGACAATAATTATTACTTTATGCATATCTTCATACAGTGTCCTCTCGTTGTGTTAAGTTTCATCAAATTTCTCGAGTGGTTTGACGGGTGGCTCTTAAAAGAAGTGGACAGACGAAGAGACAGAAAGAGTGATTCTTATATACCCCTTAACCTTTTTTGCAGTGGTATTATAAACTACTGAACAGCACAACCCTTTTCAGACCAGCTTTCATTAATAATTTGGTCATTAGTTCCCCTTATACTCTAGATTATACATATTGATGAAGTTTAAACATTACCATTACCCCTTTCGCAAAAAAATGGACAAGGGGATCCTTTACAATCAAAGTAATATATATGTTGTTAAATAGAAACATTACAAGACCCTATTTCATCAAAATGTGGCAGGGGTCCCTTTTTAATCTATTTTATACATGTTGCTGAAATCAAAACATAAAAATGAAATAGTTTACTCTTCTAATAAAACAGCTTTCTTGTTTTGATTCGTCAGCAACCAAATGATCCACTATCTATAAGATACCATTACAGATCACCTTTCAAAACATTGGGTTCAGGGGTTTCCCTCAAAAACTAGGCAAAACATTTTTTTAAATAAAAATAATTAAGTCATCTTTCAAAAGCAAGATGTGTTCTGTGAAACACTTATACCCCTGAGTAGCAAGAATAGAAATTCTGAAAAGTTAAGTCACATTACATCCACTTATGAAATACGAAAGTCTCATCACACCATCAATGTAAAAGTTTTAAACGTAGAAACTCTATTGAATATTATTTTTTCAGTATAAAGTATTGAAAAATCCAGATATATTTTCTCACAGAGAATTCACTGTTTGTATGTATTAACGCATTGACATTCTTTTAGTATATAAAACTACAGCAGAAGAAAAAGGAACAGTGCACAAGTATACATATATCAAAGTCCAGAGACAAGGCAAAAACGAAAACACCAAAAGACAGAAGACTTACACACAACACACCAACAAAACACAAGAACACCATAAATACAACACTAAAAATCAAAGCACTAACAGTGTTACCTAAAAAAAAGTGACAACAGGTGCGACAAAGGGTAAGCTTTTTCTGCTCTGTTTACAGAACCTGTCACACTGTCAGTGGGTCAAATCTAGGGTGAAGTCAAAATCGGTTATGTCAAATCTGGCTAGACGTGAATTTAGCAGAAAATGTCTGTTCTCATTTGTAAAACTGATATATCATATCTACATACGATATCGTGGTGATGGCCATAGAATTCCAGAAGGAACAAAAGTAACAAAGGCCAACATATCCCTGACTTAACAGTTTCTTTGATAGTGCTTTTGCTCTTTTCATAAAGTAACTGTGTGAAATGCATGCTCCTCAGTAACAAATCAACTGCGAAATATACACTCTATACAAGGCATTGTATCAGACATATTTACTATATATAACACACCTCAGACTTCTTTTGTTAATTTTTTATTAATCTCCTTAGAGCAATTGTAAAGTTTCAGTAAATACCGAAGTTAAGGTCAAAAAGACAAATATTTTGGTGCCAACTAAAAGGTTTTCGTACAAGAAAATTATAACCCGTGTCATTTACCATTCACGAGATACACCGAATGTTAAACGTTTCAGAAATGTAGTATTTATCCCGAGGAAAAAGGTGAGAAGGCTAAGATATCATGACCATCCCGAGACTTGTCGATGGATATCTTAGCCTGAGGGTATGAGATCAGCCTATCTCGCCTTTTCAAGAGTGTTTGATATTTTTTCTCGCATGTCCGAAATTACTCAAAAACCATGATCAGCTGTGACTTTTACAAAAGATATCAAAAACTTTCCGCGAAAATTATGACGTCAAAATTGACATGCGTTTATTGAAGGGCAGAAACTTTGTTTTCAACAATTGGCGCTCAATTTCAAATCTCTATTCAAAAATAAATCGCAAATCTCGCAGTTGATGATAAATTGCTGGTTCAAAGGTACATTTTCATTGAAGTGAGACAGCCCCCGCAAAGGGGTGAGATAGAAATATTTTACACTCCCGATATCTCGAGATATCTCTATCCCCTAGGCGAGAAAATTTTGTCAAATGCCAAGATCAAGGCCAGGAGGTCAAATATGCTGACTTCAACGAAAAGTTCTTGCCACAAGGAATGCACATGCGAATTATTAAAAGCATATTGCTTAAAATAACATAAACTCTATTTTAAAATTTATTCCTTTTTTAAAACATCTGAAGGTCAAGGTCATAAAGTCCTGTATTCTGGTATCGATTGAAAGGTCATACAGACAAACAGACTGACCAGAAACTATGTGCCCCCGATATCGCTGCATTGATTTTCCGTATAATCTGCATCATTCATATGACTTAAACCGAAACACAACATGTAGAACAAAACTTTTTATTTCTAAAATTCAGTTTTCTGTTTTGGTTTCTATGGCAACCTAAAGCTCCACTATCCATTGCAATTCTTCAAACAAATTTGGACAAGGGGTTACCCTTATAATGTAGGTAATAAATACAGCAATGGAAACGTTCAACATTCCAAAATTATCGCTCATCGAGTGAATAGTGTGCGTTCATCGTGTAGACCGTTTGCGTTCATCGTGTAAATCATGTGCGCTCATCGTGTATCGTGTATCGTGTAACGTGCGTTTACTCGTTTCATTTAAATTCCGCATTTTATAGATAGATTTGCCAGTTTTCTGCACATTTCAATTTTGTTTTTCAACCGCCGATTTTACAAGAAGAAAATAAAAATATTATCAGATTAAGTATCATTCAGTCTGGAAATTTTTGTGACAAAAACAGTTATAGTTGAGGAACGCAAACCTTTATCCAGATTTAATTAACATAAAATATTCAATTTTAATAATGCAGGCTCTTCAATATAGTAGAACAATAGAAGTCTAATCTGATATAACTTATTATATCTACTGTTTAATCATAGGAAGTTTTAGGATTATATTGCAGTCACTTGCACAATATAAAAAAGAGAAAAAGTGCACTTTCTTTTATATTTGTGGTTAAACATGTGAAGTAATAGTATTACGGACACCGATATAATATAAAATGAGAAAAAGTGCCCTTTCTTCTATATTCATGGTTAAATTATGTGAAGTTTTAGTATTGCGGAAACCGGTATAATATAAAAAAGTGAAAAAGTTCCCTTTCTTTTATATTTATGGTTAAATCTTATAAAGTTTTGCTATTTCGGACACCGGTATAATATCAAATAGAGAAAAAGTGCACTTTTTATAGTTATGGTTATATTATGTGAAGTTTTAGTATTGAGGACACTTGAATAATATAAAATAGAGAAACAGCTCCCTTTCTTTTATATTTTTGTTTAAATTTTGTGGAGTTTAAGTATTGTGGACACCGGTATAATATAAAAAAGAGAAAAAGCTCCCTTTCTTTTATATTTATGGTAAATTTTTTATAAAGTTTTGATATAGCGGACACCGGTATGATAGTAAAGAGAGAAAAAGCTCCCTTTCTTTTATATTTATGGTTCCATTTAATAGCGTTTACTATTGCGGACACCGGTATAATATTAAATAGAGAAAAAGTGCACTTTCTTTTTTATTTATGCTCAAATTATGTGAAGTTATAGAATTACGGACACCGGTATAATATAAAATAGAGAAAAAGTGCACTTTCTTTGATATTTATAGATATATCATAGGAAGTTTTAGTATTGCGGACACAGGTATAATATAAAATAGAAAAAAAAGCTCAATTTCTTTTATATTTATGGTTAAATTTCATAAAGTTTTGGTATTGTGGACACCGGTATAATGTCAAATAGAGAAAGAGCTCCCTTTCTTTTTATATTTATGGTTAAATTTAGTAGAGTTTTAGTATTGCGGACACCGGTATAATATAAAATAGTGAAAAGCTCCCTTTCTTTTATATTTATGGTTAAATCGTGTGAAGTTATATTATTACAGACACTGGTATAACATAGAATAGAGAAAAAGTGCCCTTTCTTTTATATTCATGGATAAATTATGTGAAGTTTTAGTATTGCGGACACCAGTATAAGATAAAATAGAGAAAAAGCTCCCTTTCTTTTATATTTATGGTTAAATCTTATAAAGTTTTGGTATTGCAGACACCGGTATAATATCAAATAGAGAAAAATGCACTTTGTTTTTATATTTATGGCTAAATTATGTGAAGTGATAGTATTGCAAACACTGGTATAATACAAAATAGAGACAAAGTGCCCTTTCCTTTATATTTCTGGTTAAATTATGTGAAGTTTTAGTATTGCGGACATCGGAATAATATAAAATAGAGAAAAAGCTCCCTTTCTTTTATATTTATGGTTAAATTATGTAGAGTTTAAGTATTGCGGACATCGGTATAATATAAAAAAGAGAATAGGCTCCCTTTCTTTTATATTTATGGTTAAATTTCACATAGTTTTGATATTGCGGACACCGGTATGACAGAAAAGTGAGAAAAAACTCCCTTTCTTTTATATTTATGGTTAAATAATTTTATAGAGTTTTACTATTGCGGACATTGGTATAATATTAAATAGAGAAAAAGTGCACTTTCTTTTACATTTATACTCAAATTATGTGAAGTTATAAAATTGCGGACACCGGTATAATATTAAATAGAGAAAAAATGCACTTTCTAAGATATTTATAGATAAATCATAGGAACTTTTAGTATTGCAGGCACCGGTTTAATATAAAATAGAGAAAAAGCTCCCTTTCTTATATATATATGCCGTTTTAGTATTGCGGATACCGGTATAATATTAAATAGCGAAAAAGCTCATTTTTTATATTTATGGTTAAATTTCATAAAGTTTTGGTATTGTGGACACCGGTTTAATGTATTTTATAGAGTTTAGTATTGCGGACACCGGTATAATATAAAATAGGGAAAAATCTACCTTTCTTTTATATTTATGGTTAAATTTTATAAAGTTTTGGTATTGCAGACACCGGTATAATATCAAACATAGAAAAAGTGCACCTTTTTTATATTTATTGATAAATCATGTGAAGTAATAGTATTGCAGACACCGGTATAATATAAAATAGAGAAAAAATACCCTTTCTTTTATATTTATGGTTAAATTATGTGAAGTTTTAGTATTGGGGATACCGGTATAATATAAAATAGAGAAAAAGCTCCCTTTCATTTATATTTATGGTTAAATCTTATAAAGTTTTGGTATTGCGGACACAGGTATAATATAAAATAGAGAAAAAGTGTCCTTTCTTTTATATTTATGGTTAAATTATGAAAAGTTTTAGTATTGCGGACACCGGAATAATATAAAATAGAGAAAAAGCTCCCTTCCTTTTATATTTATGGTTGAATTATGTGGAGTTTAAGTATTGCGGACACCGGTATAACATTAAATAAAGAAAATGCTCCCTTTCTTAAAAATTTATGGCTAAATTTTATAAAGTTTAGTATCACGGACACTGGTGTAAAATAAGGTAGAGAGAATGTGCCTTTTCTTACATATTTATTGTTAAATTATAGAAATGTAATTTTAAAGTAACGTTTCTTTATTAGGTGTTTGTAGATGATTTTGCAGTACCTTTCATTACTATATATCAGGACTTTTTTATTTAACTTTAATTTTTCATAACAATTGTTTATTTTATTTATTAATTTCTTTCCTTTTTATTTTTTTATTTTATTTTTATTTATTTATTTATTCATTTATTTATTTATTTGTTTTGCTGACAAAATTAAACAATTTTAAGTTTTTGCCGACCCTATTCTGATATTGTTACGGCAAAAGTGGAGACAGTTTCGGAGAGAAATGCTCATATGGAAAACGGACAATTTTCTTTTGTCATAATTGTCATAGTTGTTTTATCTATATGTATCCAGTGTATGTACCACATTGAAAATTACCATTTTATATATACTGTGAAATTTTAAGACTCTCGACTTTTATTGCACGCTCATATTTTTCATTTCGAGTTCGTTTATGAAAATATATAAGATTATTTATCCGACACGGTGTACGTTAAACGGTACTCGATACACGGTACACGATATACGATTGAGAACTATCTGCATCATACATCGTGCGAATCGTGTGCGCTCAACGTGTGAATCGTGTGCGTTCATCGTGTAAATCGTGTGCGTGTGGTAGGGAATGTTGAAAGTTTCCATCGCTGTATTGCTGAAATCAAACAATAACAGGTATCAGAGTATCTTTTTCCTGATATTTTAATTTCCTGGTCTAGTTTTCATGCTTCCCTATCTATTACAACTTATTTTAGAAAACCTTTCAAAAAACTGTGTAGGTCTCCACTTATAATCTAAATTTTACATATTCCTGGAATTAAACATAACATTTAGAAGAACACATTTTTTCTCAAACTTCAATTTTCCGGTTTGGTTTCCATGGCAACCATATGCTTCCCCATTCATTAAAAAACAATTAAAGAACACCTTCAAAATAATTTTGGCAGTAGTTCGCCTTAACATCTGGGTAATGCATATTTTTGAAATCAAAACAAAATATACCGCAGATTCAATTTTCTGGTAGGGTTTCCAATGTAACAATTACCCTATCATAAATGACAACCCGTTTCAAACCAACTTAAAAGTTTTGAGCGGGTATCTCCTTATTACTACGTGTACATATTGCTGAAATCATAAAATGCTTGAAAATAAAGGTATTAAAAGGTATGGTTGATTGGGTAAAATTCCTTCTAAAAGCACAGTCTTTGAGTTTTTTCAAGGAAATTTTAGTCCAACATTGAAATTGTTTTTATTTTTAGATTTTAAGACTATTTTGACACTATCACTCTGTCAAGTTTTATTGATAACTTTGCAAAAGTATTTTTTTAGAAATATTAAAGTAAACTTACTGGTATTCTTTTATTACTTCTATCTTAAAATTCATCACTTTTTATTACATTTTATTTCTAGGTCAAAACAACCCAAAACTAACAAAGCTGTTTTTGGCTTAGGTTTTAAAAAGAATATTTTGCGTATTCCCCTTTATAAATTCAAAAATGCTTAATTCAAAATATCATCCATGCAAGGCAGTTAAGGACGTTAAACACTCCCCACTTAGTTAAATTCAACTTACTCCAGACTGATATTGCTGGAATTTCAACTCAAGTTAAGTGTTAATGATATAAACCGGCAGCCAAATTATTTTTTTTTCAAATAAGGTAAAAATAAAGAGTCCCCCCCATCTCTCGCCAAACCATAAGTCGAATGCAACTCTTTTGCACTCTTTGCAACTTCTTTCCAACTCAGCTAAAAGAAGCAAAAGTGAACTGTTTTGCCATCTCAAATGGCATATGTATAAGGTTTTTAAAAAACTGCAAGCAATCCTGGAATTTGCATGAAATAATTCCAACTGCTCAAAATAACTTCAATATCCGACACTGAAACCCTGTTGAGGATTACTCCAATTTAGAGGATATGACAAAACTTGGCTTGGTTTTCTGAAAATTTTTTACTTGTAGCTCAGTAAAAGACACAATAGAGATAAAATGACCAATGATTTAAATACGTACCGAGTTATTTTCAACATTTACAGTTGCATTTTTCTTAATTAGTGATTTCACCACCTCCAGATCCTTGCTGCATAGAACTGCACAGTGTAGTGGTGTGAACCCCTAAAATATTTCAATCAATGCAATCTTTAAAAATTTCATTATACATATATATCACCAGTTAACAGATACTTTGAGAAATTACGAATCAAACACCAGGGGAAGTGCTAGACAATAGAATCTCAGACACCCAAGGGTAAGACTACTAGTCTCGGACGAAGCTTGCCGAGTCCGAGATGGTTGAAATCTTACCCGAGGGTGTCTGAGATTCTTTTGTCACGTATTTCCAGGGGCGTCAGATTCTAATTTCTCAATGCGTTTACCTTAAAATATTGTATAATCCACGCAGAAATATCGTCCCCTATTCGTCTGTTTACACAATGAGTTATTTCCCTTTTTATAACGTCATAAAATCTTGAGTGTATATCCGAGCGCGCCAAAATATTGAATACACGATATTTGCCGGTAAACTGCACATGATTTTTTTACACAGCTAGCTCCGCAGAAGCCCCTGGGACTATGCATGTAGCAAATACACAATCAAACAAATAAGAAAGTGGTGGATCAAGGCCTTCTGCTAAGAGAGGGCCCGACCCATATTGGGGGTCTGGAATCCAATTTTCTAAAAAAAAAGGAATTTCAAGTATTTCCAACCTAAGGGGACCGGGCCACCTTGGACACCCTGGAACCGCCACTGTAAGTAGTATTCCACCCGAGAGTCAGCTAGCAGTTGGCGGTACATAAAAAATTTAGATTCTTCATTTTTTTTTACTAATGTGTATTCATTTGGTCATAAAAACACATCACAAGACGTTTTTACATTCGAACATGTGTTAGGTCTCGAGATAATTTTTGACTTGTTATATAAAGAAAAAAGGACGGGAAAATTTTCCCGTACTTTTCACTGTACAATGTAACAAAATTTTGGAGGCTGATAACTCCAAAAGCAAAATAACACAGAACTTGTATCTATCAAAATGACGTTTTCGTTGTTAGTTTGAATTAAAATCAAATATAAAAAAAATGCGTTTTTTCCTCAATGTGCAACCGCAACAATGCACTTTGCCTGTTTCTTGGACGGACTAATATGTAATTAGTTTTAAAGTAAGCTTAATACAAAAAAAGGTTTGTATTAAAATCTCTACAGCAGCACGAAGATGAAATAATACTTCTAATATAACGTAAGGACAGGCTATTAAGCTTTTTTCCATTTTTTATCTCCTCGCTAAAATAAGTTGGGTAGGGGATATAGCTTTTCCCCCTTATAACTTTGAATATTAAGTCATAGATGGACAAGGTTTTGTCTATGGATGCATCTTAAATAGTACTTGAGGTTGATATATAGAATAGGTGGATTTGACCTACATTTCATGCATGAGTGACTCAGGTTAAAGTTTATGTAAGCGTCCAGATCTGGGATACTATAACTCTTAGAAGAATATGTGAAATGTAGATGCGTCTGGTAAAGCTACGAAGCTCCATATAAAAATAGGTCACAATGACTTACATTTCATGCCTTAGTGACTTAGGTTAAAGTTTTTGTAAGAGTCCAGATCTCGGATACTACTACTCGTTGAGGAAAAATATTCCGTATGTAGATGTATCTGGTAAAGTTACGAAGCTAAAGATAAAAATTAGAACACTTTGACCTACATGTTATGCATGAGGGACTCAAGTTAAAGTTTTTGTAAGAGTTCAGAACTCGGATACTACTACTCGTTGAGCAATAATATTTTGTATGTTGATGCATCTGGTAAAGTTACGAAGCTAAAGATAAAAATTAGATCACTTTGACCTACATTTTATGCATGAGTGACTCAAGATAAAGTTTTTGTGAGAGTTCAGATCCAGGATACTAAAACTCTTAGAGGAATAATATTTTGGATGTAGATGCATCTCATAAAGTATGAAGCTCCAGATAAAAAAATTAAGTCATTTGACCTACATTTCATGTATAAGTGACTTAGGTTAAAGTTTGTGTTACAGTCTTGGTCGTATATACTTCAACTTGAAGAAGATTAATCTTTCTTCAGTGAATGCATATGCTATAGGAATGAGGCTCCTGATTGAAATAAGGTCACTACATTTCTTTCATGACTGGAGCAGATTTAAGTAACAAGCCAGATCTTGAATGGAATAATTTTGTAGAGTGCTTATAATACTAGACAATCATTCAACAACCGAGCATGGGATAAGCTGTCGTTTCCGACTCCCCCTTCTCTTGTCCTCTTTGCATATATTCTGAAATTACCCCATATCTGTTTTCGTTTGTATGCAATTTTGTCCTGTATATAGGTTAAATTTATACTGTAAAGCTGACATGGAAAAGGCAAATGCTGTGTTGTCATGACAGACTGATTTTCCTAATTAACATTCCAATGCGATCGTATAACATGGACAAAATATTTACACTTGTGGACCCATCCAGGCAGCGTGTTGAACATGGATTAACTCAGGAACAACATTATACAAATCATTGCGTTGTTGTGTGAAATAACATTAAAAAAAGAAAGAGTATCATGTGAACGAATGATAAAATCATTGTTCTTTATTTTTTTACTCAGAGAGTTGGACTTTTTGAAATCTAAATATAATCTGGACTGACAACAAGGGTTCCGAAGTCCTTTCAGTATTTGTAGACTTCCAATATTTGCATGGCTAATGAGATGGATTCGCATTTTCTGTCACTGTCAAGTTGTCGTGAGACAATGGCATGTAAATTTTGTCAACAAATTATATTTTCAATTAGAAATTTGTAGTGATAGAAGTTAAAATAGATTATTCACTGCCAACATGTGGATGAAAACTTGTCTTTTCCTTTTACTGCTGAAGTTTTTTTCTCTGTAATGCATATATCACAGGAAAAATTGTAACGGGAGTTTTACGGACGTAGTCAATTACGTCCGTAAAACTGCCGTATTACGACCGTTTAACGTTTATTACGTTAACGCCCGTAAAACGTTCATATAAATATACCCGTAATGCGTCCGTATTTTTATCGGCCGTTTTACAGATCAGCCGTTTTACGAACGTATTTGATGGAACGTAATACGTCTATAATTCTTCCGTTTTACGTCCGTATTTCATCGGCCTTTATTAATGTACACAGTTTGCTGTAAAATAAAACGGCGACATGAGACAGCAATGCATATTTTCCTGTTAATGACTGGCAAAACAGTTGCAATTTCCTGAATATAAATAAAATGCATTGTTGTGACAGAGTAAATAAAAAAAAAAAAACAACACATCACTTATTTTTTTTATTTTTCTTTAATAACTGCAAAATTTAGATTTACAGCAAAATATTTCATTGCATCAAATATATAATATAAAAAATTATTTCATATCACTATTGTTACAAAAAATTCAATTGGTTCAATTACTATCACATGGTATACTGTATTTCAACATACAGTTCAAACAATACTCTGAGCGGGCTGTATTGAGATCCGATACAGCCCGGTGAAATACAGCCCGCTGAAATACAGCCCGGTGGTGACGTCAGCAGAGCAATAACATATTTAGCTTACAAGTCACAGTTTATTGGGTTTTTTTGTCAACGTGCTACCCGAGAAAGATAAAACAAAATGAATTAATCTCACATTGTTTTAAATATTGATTAGTTTCAGGTGGCCTCACATTTCATGTCTATGTTTTTCAATTTCACTTTTACTTTTTATTATAATAATTATTATTATTATTTTTTTTTTTTTTGTAAATTGCCGACAATATAAAAAAAAAGGACATGAAACATTAATCTAAAGCGTTTGACTGGTTGTTCAATGAAATAAAAGTAATAGAAACTTGTGTATCGGGCTGCATTAGATTTACAGACTGCCTAAGGACCTTGATACGGACCTGTACCTTGTTACAGCCCTTGCCTTCGGCTCGGGCTGTAACAAGGTACACGGTCCGTATCGCGATCCTTAGGCAGTCTGTAAATCTGGATGCAGCCCTCTACACAAGTTACTATTACATAAAAATTACAGTTTTATGGATGCTAACCAGGCTCTATTCAAGTGTAAACAAAAAATAACTTGAATTACTTATTGGAATTGTTTTATGGAAAATCCCTTTGTGACATCACATAAACAACATAATCAGAAAATGTCTTACATTCAAAATTAAATTATTAAGTGATGACTCAAACAAAAGGCAAATGACCATGTAGTAGATGGATGGAAAACAGCAAAAGTGTTGAAATGATTGTTGCATACAAGTGGTTTGAAATGATACACAAATATTTGATCTTTAAAACATTTGACATTTATAGAAAATTTGATAGCATATAATTCATAGCCATGACAGAAAATTCAATAATGTTTTGTTTCAAAGAGTTCACTATATAATTATCAATTATACAAATTTTATGAATTGGATACCAAACAACAGATGATATCAGCTGATGCATTTATAGTGTGGTGCACACTAAATTGGTCATATCCAACAATGCGAGAGATACGTAATTAGGAATGATAACTCTCGTATGTTTGATTACATTCCTGTAATCATGCAGAGGTAATCATGTATCAAATATGATCATATATTTTGTTTTTTAAAATAGCTAAAAAGTTTTTTTGGAATTTGTGTAATTTGGTTTCAATGTTTTTTCTGTCACCCTATAACAAAAAAAAATACACTTTTACAAGTTTTATGATCATTTCATTGATTTTTATTAATTCTTCCTTTTAGATACTAATTTAATTACCGTAATTGATAAATATAAACTAAAAATGACAAAGTTCAAAATATGTTTTAGTGAAATCATATGATTAAAACTTGTTCCTACAATAATTTTTGTGATTTACCTCAATTACACGGCTGTACATTGAAGTACAGGGTTGTATATTGATATTACACTGCATTGGAATAAACAATTAATTCAGTCGTAACAGGTGACAAATTAACAAGGTATCCAAGGCCTTACAGGTGACAAATGAAACTATACGAGACATGTTAAAAGATTGCATACTTCTCTGAAATAATGTATGCGGATATTTGCTTTTAACAGGGACAATATATTTTGTCCCGCTTTCAACCAGAGACATTTTGTAACCTTTTCTATGTTTTAAAATCATGTAAAATTTTAATAATAAAAAAACAAATCTTCAAATTGAACGAAAAGATTATCAAAATCCAAATAATTTTTTGATGGAAACTAATACATGGAGTGATGGTTTGCCATCTTGAATAATTGAACGATTTACATGATTTACACCGAAATTTGACAATTTTAAACTCAAAATGGGACTAGTTCCCTCAATACCTAAACTGACAAAAATGCGATATTTTTAAAGAACAAGTATTGCAGATATTGGAACAAGGTCCAACTACTTTTAAAAATGAATTGAAAATTAAATATTTCGATTAAAACGAGGCGGAGGTCTTTGGTTTTTTACGATTTTCTAATGCATATAATAAAAAAAAAAGGTCTTACATTAAAATGAAATTGGAACTAATTTCCAAATAATTTAAACTGATAAAAATCATACCATCGAAATCAGAAATGATTGAAGTTTATGAAACTAGGTCCAACTAAATTCTATAATCAAAATTTAAAACATAAATCAATATTTATTGTAACATTTTCATTCACTCCAATACTAATTACAGTCAGTACGATGACAAATGGATTGTTCACGTGATTACTGTCCAAGACCGATAAAGTTGGATAAGTGACGAAATCTAATTAAGCAATACCAGTATACTAACATGAGGAGTGACCATCCTAACTAATTATTTTGTTTATACCAGCAGTTGAAATCTTAATAGCACATCAAGCTAAAAAAACATTTTCTTGCCAAAGATATCAGGTATGCATTCAAAGATGGTGCTGCTGAATCATGACACAACTGATAATTAAAACCGTAGTTTATTGCAACAGCAAAATTCATCTAACTGTATTTGCATATTGTAATTGGCACTATAAATTTAATTAATACACTTATAGTAAAATGAATCATTTAACAGTGTTGCCATGTTTTTGTATGCATTTGTACATGTTGCATAAATATTTGTAAGCTGTAATTTTTGTTAGTTATATATGAATTATACAGTAACTTCGGTATTTTGTTATTTATACATAGAATGTTGTTAAATTATTTATTAAAAATGACACACATCTCAACCTATACAACTTTACCATCATAAATCATATATATCTTTGCACAAATGTACAAAACAACAAAATACCGAGGTTACTGCGAGCCTAGGTTCTGCATATACAAATTATGAAAAAAAAGAACACTCCAGTGTTCATGTAACATGTATTGTTTCTCAAAAGTGATATGTGTACACTGATATTTCAAATAATAAAATATTCAATTTCATAAACAAACACAAAAGAGAAAATGTGAATATATGTACTCAATAAAAGTACCATGCATTTCATAAGTCATACTTGAGGGCTGTTCCAGAAAAATTGACATGGGGGGTTT